>VDFB02259761.1:175829-255141 GCA_007258455.2 Sequoia sempervirens | reverse complement strand
ATTGTTGAGGAGTTTGAGGAAAGAAGAAGCAAAGGATACATAGTTGGGTAGAAAACCTCCATTTGAAAATTTGGTTTTTTAGGTATGTGAAGTCTTTACACATTTTCTTTCATTCTATTATGGCTTGCTTTCATTTTTGTTGTTTTACATACTCCATGTTGATCATTGTGTGTTTGTCATGTTACAACCTTAGGTTTTCAATGGAAATTTTAAATTACACAATTCTATACACTTTCCAATTACATTTTTAAACCACATCTCTTTGAGGCATTTTGTTATTTTAAAATTGACTTACTTTGTGTATGCTTCCAAAGCTTTCATTAAGGTATTTTTTCAAACAGTTATACGAACTAGCTGATTGCCTTGTCTATGCTACCAAATTTTCCATACATGTCTCTTAAAAAATGAAATATACTCCTGATGTAGTAGGGGGAGGCCTGCAACACACAAACACACAACTCCAATATGCAAACACAATTTACAATTTCATCAAGACCTCTTCATTCAGCAAATTCACATTGTTCCTTGTAGCATATCAAAGTCACTCAATCGGGTATAATTCAACTCACAACACAACACACATCAGGGACCCATTACAGAGTCTTTCAACATATCCAACAATCACCAATGCTTTTTTTGTACCAAACTGCACAAATCAGGTTTGCTACGCTTTTAAGGGACCAAATTAACCCACTTTTACTAAGGGACCACCTTCAAAACTTTTCCAAATCTCTTGAAACCTTGGGGAAGCACTTTATATCTGTCAAAACTTCAAATTATAGCATTACATTGCAGAGATTCAATCATTTACCACCCAAACCATAAAACCCTCTCCCTAGGCTTAGAAACCCTAGGTTTTATTGAAAGTAGCACTTGCCAAACACTCCAAAACTTGAAAACTATTCAAACAAGCCTAAACTACCCTACTCATGCTCAATCTAACATAAAATAATGCTTCCCAACTCATAAACTTAATTTCACTCACCAAAACCTCATTTATCTTAAGGAAAACTCAACATTTCCTCATAAGGTTTGACACCCAATCCACTTCTAGACCTCCCCTGCTCTAGTTCAACATTCCTCCACTAGAAACCTATTGTTTCCAATCCATCCCACCAAGTTACAAGCCTTACAGTAGGTGGGATGGAGTTAATACATGTTTGAGGTTTACAAACTTACAAGAAATCTTGTTTCAGTTGGTTAGAGAAATCTAAAGATAAATCACACAAAACTTAATGGAAAAAACTCAAAATGGACTCAAATGAGAGAAGACACAATATACTATGTTATTCCATAAGAAAATGAATCAAAAATATGTTGTACTGCCTGTACCAACTATTGCTATCCCTCTTTAATACACTTTTACAACCCTTCACTATTTGTTAATTTGACAACTTAGCACTTTTTGCACATTTTACAAATTCTACTACCTAGACCCCTAAATACTATTGAGAAAATGACCAATTACATTAGCACAT
Source organism: Sequoia sempervirens (assembly GCA_007258455.2). Classification (NCBI taxonomy): domain Eukaryota; kingdom Viridiplantae; phylum Streptophyta; class Pinopsida; order Cupressales; family Cupressaceae; genus Sequoia; species Sequoia sempervirens. The sequence goes on along the minus strand of VDFB02259761.1, from coordinate 253,663 downwards.
GGTCTTATAGACCTTATTAAGACAAAATTCCTCCAAAACTATAATCTAGACGTTATGACCTTAAATGGATTAACAAATTTAAATGGTGCTCCTGCACCAACTCCTCCCACATTGATAGCATTGATTAAAACTATTTTGGTTTTCATCTGTATTTCTAAATTACATCATCAGTAAAGCTACCTCATCACCTATGTTTTCTATTTATGAATCCTTGAATGACATATATTTCCTTTATTTTAATGGATACATTTTTTAGGAACTAATATTCGTCTCATTACCATGCTACAGGTAAAATTATCTATCATGCCGAAGAAACGAACAAGGAATAAACTAACAGAAGAAGAGCTCCAAACCTACAAAGAAAAGGAGAGAGAACGATTGACGAAAACAAGCAAATTGAAGAGGAACCTCAACTACCAAAAAGAGAACAGAAATTGGCAGCACAAGGGAACGAATGTGAAAGCATCGTGCTAGGATAGATGCAAATATCGTAGTTGGAGACACACCCTTTGCCGCAAGCAAATACAAAGGGACACCATTAAGCACAAATGAATATGGAGGGACACCATCTACCGCAAGTGAATATGGTTGGACACCATCCACCACATCTCAAGTTGAGAGTACATCATCACTCGGATTTGACGAAGAAGGTATTCCATCATCCCCATGTGAACCTCAAGGTATTTTTGTACTCCACCCTCGATCGAAGGTATGCAATCTAGCCCACCTCAATTAAATATTGATGAAATTGCTAATGTTGAGATCTATGTACCTAGGAGAACACCACCTAGAATTTTGCGTAGAAAGCCAAAGTATTTGATTAATATTGATGAGGATATTTTGCAGCACATGGAAGGTAAGATTCCAAAACACACTTGTAGAAGATATGCTCATAATATTTGGAAAATATTCTTTGAAATGCTAAATGAGACTGCAAGATTTCAACTATTTGTTGAAATTATGCGGGGTTTAAAGTATAGAAACATCATGAAGACTCTTGGGTTGAGAACATCAAATGCATCAACTGAAAACACTATTGTGAAGAATCTAATGGATGATTATGAGAGTGTGGGTAAGACCTCATGTTCAAAGGATAGTAATGTCACCCGATGTGTCATTACATCGACTTTGGTAAGCTATCAAACAAAGAGAGCTAGTCTCATTGAAAAAAACAAGTGAACAAATGAGAATTAGTAGATTTTTTTTATCAAAAGTCGTTCAAAGGCGGAAAATAATTGAGGGCACCGATTCAAATGAATTATGGGCATTCTCGGGGAGATTGCCACAAAAAGATAAAAAAGTTTTTGAAGCATTGATAACACTAATTGAAGAGTATTGGAAGAATAATACAAGACCATCTCTAAATCAAAGGGATGTCATAAGAAGGAGAATCAATAGTCGGAACTGTGAGCCACATCCAAAGGATTTTTTGGATACGATTCAAACCCAATTTTTTCATAAATTTCAAAATGATTATCCTCAAATTAATATTTCTCAAAGATTTTTTGAAATGCTTAAACCTTTTTATGTCAAGATAAATCACACACGCACTACTTGTTGTTATAGACTACATATTGCATTCTCTAACCATTATTCAATGTTTATCATTCTATATGTTTAGATTTGCATACTAACAATGTTTTGCAAGATTGTGGCATAGAAGCCCCACCAAAATATTCAAGAGAATTCTTATCAAAAAATTTATGTGAAATAGAGTATGGCCAAATATTCTACAGGACAACATGCTTGGAAGGTTCATGCGAGCGTTGCAGTGGCTTGCAACGAATGCCAACATGTCAACATATGGAAAGCATAGGTGAGGTGGGACAAAAACTAGTAGAGTTCAAGAAGTATAAAACAGTGGCATACATTACAAAAGATGGGTCTCAAGCAAAAATGTGTGATATGGTTATTCAGAAGATTCCAGTGTATCATTTTATGTCCATGGTTCATGACAATATAGTGTATGAGTATGCAAGGCATACCCATAGAGCTTGATGGATGGACACACAATTCAAGCTATGCAAGGACACCTTTCCAGTTGGAAGAATAGTATCAGTGGTTGACTTTGCAGAGAACTGCACTCTATAGCCACAACATGGTGTATAATCATAGTACTACAACTCCACACATGTTTCGATATTTGTGCACATAGCATTCATTCATGTAGTTGATAGTACAACGAACCAAAGGAAGGTATTGAGGGAGTATCACTTTTATATTAGTGATGATTGCACACATTCTCCAGAGTTCGTGCAAGGTTGCTTCCAGATGTTCTACAATGATTTGGCTCAGAGAGGCATAGCATACGGTTGGATAATTGTGCAACATAGTTCAAGAATGCACACATGTTCTACTAGTTGTGCAGGATGCATCTCACTATAGGTGTTCAACATATGTGGAACTTTTGTGAGGCCAAGCATGGAAAGTGGGGAGCATGATGTTGGAGAATGTGTGAAAAGAGCATTAGCACGAGAAGAGTTAAACTATAAAGATAGTGCAAAGTTGACAAATGCAAGATCAATCGTCGAGGATGGGTCCAGGTAATGAAGGTACATCTTTAGTTCGTAGATTTTTTTGGTTGATGGATGATACTGACATTGTACCATGTATGAGGATTGTTGTACACTAACAGGATCAAGTGAGCTACACTCTTTCCTTAGCTCAAATGTAGGTTCATGGAGTATCGATACACGTAAGATGACATGCTTTTTTTCTTCATGTACAATGCAAGCATGGAATGATTGTGAGTCAGGGGAGTAGGTTGAAAAATGGTTGACAAGTTATCTTAGCCCACTTCACATGTATCGCCCTCTGACGACATTGGAAAGATGGAATCATCGGTTGAATTTGACCACGTATCAAATCTAGTTCAACCAGATAATATATCTACTTGCTTAGTTTTTGAAATTCCATATTGTTATCTTACTTTGTACTGTATTCATAATGTTGACTAATTTCAAGTGATTTGCTACACATATCAATGCAGGGCATGTTTATGCAATTATTGCAGATGAAGACAATGAAGAGGGAACAAACTATTACTTGTGTCATTGTGTTGAGGCCAAAAATAAATTGGAAGCCCCAGTTATATATGGAGAAAACATTGAATACCCTACATGGTCAGTTGTTGTTACTGAAACATGGCTTAGAAGGTACCCACATAAAAGTGTTAAATAGTGGTTGTTTCAGGACTTTGAAATGCATCGTATGATTCTTCATTACTCGAACCTTGTCATGGCATCCAATGTTCGTTTGACCAAATATGGGGGTAGATCTTTGAACAAGACCTTGTGGAAGGTCTATGAGTCTGACCATGAGGCAATATTTGACACAATAAAGAGTAGAGCAGACCCGAATGGTTCATTGGATTAATTTGTAATTATATGCACAATGGTTCTTATTAATTTATACTTGTATGCACATTAATTTGTTTGATGCCAATGCTATCATCTTATTTTACTTTGTGTATCTGTAAGTAACTTGGTAAACATTGATTGGTGTCCCCTTGCAGAAAATGCAGATTTATGAGCCATAAAAGCAATGCAACATCCTTATTTTGATGATCTTGACAAATCTCAATTATTATTTTAAGCCATTACAAAAGTGTGTGTGAAGCTTGGTGAGGGAATTTCAAGTTATTCATTTGAAGTTAACCTTATCATGAGCACCTATGATGTAGACATTATAAGAGCATCTCAAATTTCTAGATATTCTATTCATGAGAGGTGTTGTGTGCAATAGGTATCTTGGAACTCCCAGTGAAGGTGTATGACCAGGAGTGACTAAGTTGAGAGACTGCCATGCCTATCTGTAAGTTCCTTCCATCTATTTTCATTTCATTTCTATTTTGGATGTTGTTTCTTTTTTTTCTTTTACTTTGTGTATCTGTAACTAAACTACTAAAAAATGATTGGTCTCTCCTTGCAGAAAATGTTGATTTATGAGCCATCGAAGAGAATCTCAACTAAAAAAGCAATGGAACATCCTTATTTTGATGATCTTGACAAATCTCAATTTTGATTTGAAGCCATTATAAAAGAGTGTGTGAAGCTTTGCGAGGGAATCTCAAGTTTCTCATTTGAAGTTAACCTCATAATGAGAACCTATGATGTAGACATTATAAGAGAATCTCGAATGTATGAGTGACATTGTAAAATATCTGTGAGAATAGAGTGCCTAACGAATTGTAATGAGATTTACTTGTAATGATATTTACTAAAATATTGAAATTTATTGAGCAAATTTGGTTCATGGAAGTCTTAAGTTAGTTTTGTTAATTGAATAAGGTCATATTAGACCAATCGATTTATAATGTAGTAATTCATGTTAGTTACAAAAACAATAGCTAGGCACAATTGGAAAGATGTAGAATAATTTGTAAAATCTATTTAAAGCCTCTCAAAGGCTCAAGCATAATGTAATTTTGCTAATAGAAGAAATTCAAAACTGAAAACAACGTTTTCTCAGTATTTTGTTGAGTTTTCCGAACTTTCTCTCCCTTGTACGGACCCGTATAGGTCCTTGCTATGAAACCTTTTGCATTGTGTGGTAGTGTGAAGTAGCTTTATTTTGCATCATTTTGGAGGTTCTAAGACAAAATATTGAGTGAGTTCTCTTCAGTACTCTACTCCTCCCCTGATTTAACACCATTTGCTTATTGAGGGTCTTCTAAAATGTGGATTTGACCCATTCCACTTTATGTTTCTACTATTTCTTTTGGAATGGGTCATGAAAACTGTAATCTAACTGTACAGGGGATTTGGAAGGCTAAGAGGTTGTTTTGGTTAGTTTTGAGTGATGCCTTAGGGATAGGTAGAGCAAAATGCATGTGAAAATGGAGGTTTTATGAATGGATTTGGCTTGGTAATGGCGTAGAATGTCTATGCAGACCTAAATAGGTGTGTTGGAAAAAATTTCAAAGTTTGGAAAGCCCGGTTTATGGTAGATCTAGTAAAACCCTAGTTTTATGCATGATAAGGGAGGGTTTGCTGGTACAACAGCCTAGAGGCCTTGTGTTGGTATAATGATCAGTGAATTTGATATTTTGAGTCACAATTAGTGACTATCCAATGGATTGTGTGATTACAAGAAGTTTAAAAGGTACTTTGTTTGGAAAAGTGGGGTAATTCTAATAGCCTTTTAGCAGGTCAGTTTGTTGGTTCTCCATGATGGCACAAAGAAACTTATGGGGATCTTTTGTGAATCTTATAGTAGGACTGTGGTAAGTCTCTAGTGATGATTTGTTGGCCTTTGTACAACCTTAGTAGTAGGATAACTCCATTTTTTGAATATTGAAGGCTAGAAGCCTTTTGAGTGTGTTTTGAGAAACTAGGTGTTTTAGTGATCAAAGAATGGGTTCATTGTTTGAGAATTGATTAGTTGATGTTGAAAAGAGTTCCTCCACCTTGAATTGCATCAATAAGCCCTCTAACATAACAAACCCCAAAACCCTCTTCTTTCACAAGTTAGGCAAGGGTTTATTGAAAACCCATACTCCAAACCTTCCCACAACCAACAAAAACCTAAAACACCTTCAAAAAGCTCTATGCAAGCTTAAAATTTCAAGAGATATCGCTTCCCCCAAAGATTTCTTCAAACCCTAGCACTAAACCACCATTTTCCACTAAAAATGCACCATTTGACATTTAGGGCATCACCTAAAAACCCTCTATTTGTGTCCCTTGTGCACAAAAATTTGCACACATATTTTATAACCCTAAGTAAGCCTTTCCATCAAGTTAAAGAAGCATACACTGGGTGAAAGGCTTAATATGACATTTTAATGCACTCAAAACCCTTAAAATAGGGTATATAGACTGACCCTCAGTAATTGGCTTCTAAAATGCACAAAATATCTTGAGATCCAACCAAACCAAAACTAAAATGGAGTTAAGTCTGCTTCCCACCGAATTCCATCAAAAAGAGAGAACAATCACCTTGTACGAAACCGTACAATTCAAGGAAACATCAGATCCCAAAGTGCAGAAGGGTAGCAACCTTTGACAAGGTATTACTCAGAAACCATGGTGCTTAAAAAATCTCTATCTAAACCTATGAGATCACGTTGGGGCTCTCTACAATAACCTCTCTTGGTTTTTGTTATCTCAGAATGGTTTTCCCGTTGTGTCCAATTTTCACTTCATGGAAAAAGTGTCAAATGCAAACAGTGCAAAGTTGCAAAATGGTGCAATTTTTGTTCTACAACTTGTGTGACCAAACGTATTGTTCCAATGAGTCTGAATAGGTATGATTACACTAGAAATGGTCCTCTTTCGCACCCAAATACATGAAATCACTCAAAGCTACGTCCAACCAGATCGATCCCTTAAGGGTCCAAAGTGCAAAATGACTGCAAAATTTAGCATGTTATTACTTGGATATCATGACGCTTAAAAAATTCTCATATAATCCTATGAGATCATGTTGGACCCCTCTACAATAACCTCTCTCATTTTTTTTTTTATCTCGGAGTGGTTTTCCCGTGGTGTCCAATTTTCACTTGATGGAAAGTGTCAAATGCAAGCAGTGCAAAGTTGCAAAGTGGTGCAAATTTCGTTCTACAACTCGTGTGACCAAACAGATTGTTCCAACGCATCTGAATAGGTATTTTTATGCTAGGCATGGTCCTCTTTTGCATCCAAACACGTAGAATCGCTCTGAGCTACGTTCAACTGGATCGATCCCTTAAGGGTCCAAAGTGCAAAATGGTTGCAAACTTCAGCATATTGTTACTTGGATACCACGATGTTTAGAAACTTCTCGTCTGATCCGATGATATCATGTTGAGCCCCTCTACAATAACCTCTCTTGGTTTTTGTTATCTCGGAGTGGTTTTCTCGTGGCGTCCAGTTTTCACTTGATGGAAAAAGTGTCAAATGCAAGCAATGCAAAGTTGCAAAGTGGTGCAACTTTCGTTCTGCAACTCGTGTGATGAAACAGATTGTTCCAACGCGTCTGAATAGGTATTTTTACACTAGGAATAGTCCTCTTTCGCACCCAAACACACAAAATTGCTTCGAGCTACGTTCAACTAGATCAATCCCTTAAGGGTCCAAAATGCAAAATGGCTGTAAACTTCAGCATGTTGTTACTTGGATATCGTGACACTTACAAAATTTTCATCTTATCCTATGGGATTGCATTGGGCCCCTCTACAATAACCTCTCTTGGTTTTCGCTATCTTGAAGGCATTTTCCTGTGGTGGCAATTTTTCACTTGGGGAAAAAGTTGTCAAATGCAAGTAGCTGAAAGTTACAAAGTGGTGCAACTTTCGTTCTATAACTCGTGTGACCAAACAGATTGTTCCAATGTGTTCGAATAGGTATGTTTACACTAGACATGGTCCTCTTTTGCACCCAAACACGTGAAATCGCTCTGAACTACGTTCAACCGGATCAATCCCTTAAGAGTCCAAAGTGCAAAATCACTGCAAACTTCAACATGTTGTTACTCAGATACTGTGATGCTTAGAAACTTCTCATTTGATCCTATGGGATCACGTTGGGCCCCTCTACAATAACCTCTCTTAGTTTTTGCTATCTCAGAGGCATTTTCCTGTGGTGGTGAATTTTCACTTGGGGAAAAAATTGTCAAATGCAAGTAGTTGAAAGTTGCAAAGTGGTACAACTTTCATTCTGCAGCTCGTGTGACCAAACAAATTGTTCCAACGTGTCCAAATAGGTATTTTTATGCTAGGAATGGTCCTCTTTCACACCCAAACATGCATAATCGCTCTGAGCTACGTTTAACTGGATCGATCCTTTAAGGGTCCAAAATGCAAAATGACTGCAAACTTCAACATGTTGTTACTTGGATACCATAATGTTTAGAAACTTCTTGTATGATCCTATGAGATCACATTGGGACCCTCTACAATAACCTCTCTCAGTTTTTGTTATCTTAGAGTGGTTTTCCTATGGTGTCCAGTTTTCACTTGATGGAAAAAATGTCAAATGCAAGTAGTGCAAAGTTGCAAAGTGGTGTAACTTTCGTTTTGCAACTTGTGTGACCAAATAAACTATACCAACGCATCTGAATAGGTATGTTTATGCTAGGAATGGTCCTCTTTCGTACCCAAATGTGTAGAATCGCTTTGAGCTACGTTCAACATGATCGATCCCTTAAGGGTCCAAAGTGCAAAATGACTACAAATTTCAACATGTTGTTAGTCGGATATTGTGATGCTTAGAAACTTCTAGTCTAATCCTATGGGATTGCGTTGGGATCCTCTACAATAACCTCTCTCGATTTTTTCTATCTTGGAAGCATTTTCCTGTGGTGGCAAATTTTCACTTGGGGAAAAAGTTGTCAAATGCAAGTAGTTGAAAGTTGCAAAGTGGTGCAACTTTTGTTCTACAACTCATGTGACCAAACAGAATATTTCAATGCGTTTGAATGGGTACGTTTATGCTATACATGGTCCTCTTTTTCACCCAAACACACAAAATCGCTCTGAGCTGCGTTCAACCAGATCGATCCCTTTTGGGTTTGTTGGTACAAAAAACATGTAAAAACTATATATATGCAACCTAGAAGCATGAATTGGGATTACAATATCACATAACATCATATAAACAACAAAACCACCATAACCTTGAATGTCATTTAAAACATGCTTGATAAATATTCATCATTGAAACTTGAATTGTGGTAGCTTGATATACCGAGTCTATTGATGCTAGAGTTCAATTTGTATGATTTTGAAAAAAGAAGCCAACTGAGTAGAGTTATCAGTGTTCTTCAGAAATCATAAGAATTTGTTTAGTACACTAGCCATTTTGATGTCTTCTTATAGTCTCAAACATTATTTTGTATCATTATTACATTGTTCTTGAGAGTGGTAGCTTAATATAGCTCCACAATAAAAAATATGGTTTGCCTGTGCAGTGTAATAGTGGCATAGGTAGATTTTTCTTTCAAAGAACCAAAGGGTGGCTGCACAATTGAAGTGTATAAACACATATCTTTTTGTAATATCAAGGATACTTTTTGACACTTCCATGCATTGCAAATCTAAAAGGAAAAGTCTTTTGCCTAATCTGTATGCAACCATGCTTTTGACATTGTCAAAAAGAGTAAAACTTCCTAAATGATGCAAAGGCATGGCCAAGCAGTTCTAACTCTTCACATGAGAGAAGAGGGATGTTGGAGAGTACATCAAGTTAGTGAGAAAAAAAGTGTAATGTGTTTTTTTTTTGTATTATTCCTCTACTTCTCTGCAGATGTGTGATAAATTCTCAGTTCAATGATGCAGAACAATTTAAAAAAAAAGAAAGTTGTGTCACAATCCACTTTCAATCTAGCAAGCAAAAATGAAAGCTCAACCTCTTGGAATGAAAATGCTTGTTTGCAAAATAAATGAATAAGAATGAGGTAGTTAAGGTGTTTGAAGTGATTTAGAGGTCACTTTTAGGGCTCCCTTGGGAGTGGGTCAAAGTCAAACTCCATAAAACATTAAAAAAAATGTTCAAAAAAACACTTTTTGGATGTCTGGGTTCTGCACGGGTTCTCATGGTTCTGCCTAGGTGAACTAGACCCAAAAATGAAGGACCCTGGTCGAACCCACAAGCGAACTGAACTAGGACCCGCACTAGGAGCGAACCAGGACCGGAACTAGGGCTAAAATAGAAGAACCTAGTAACATAGATAATGTGTCAAGAAGTTGACTACTTCATCTACTCTGAATATTATGTTTTGCAAGTGTTGTGAAGATTATGTTTCCTTTGCTTAATTGAGTTGTTCCTATCAAAGGATTAAATATATTGGAATCTTTTTATGAATCATTTCATGGAATACTAATTGAAAATGTCTTTTTTGCTTTTAGATAAAGTTGTTTAGCATCAATCAATTAATTTATTAAAGACAAACCATGAAGGACAACAATGATTAATGCTAGGGCTAACCAATTAATAAGTATACACGTGAAGAAGTCAAGCATGTACATGTGAATAAGTAAAGCACAAGTAGTCACAAACATGTAAGCCTTGAAGTATACACATGAATACATAGTATACACAACTTAACACAAAGCATATGTACGAATACAAGGTATACACATGAAAACACGTAAGTCACAAAGTATACATTGGAACACACGTAAGTTGTAAAGTATACAATTGAATAAATGTAACTCATATCTATTGAACCATGAATTTATAATGCAAATATGGACACCATCGATAAAAAAGATTTGTATTAACCAAATAGCCATGTACGCATACATCAATTTATATGTCGATATAAGTATAAAATATAGGTACAAAATAGCCATATAGGCTTACGAGAATTCCATATAGGCATACAATGTCAAATATATCCAATACAAAATATGTACAAAACTGCCATGTAGGCATACAACAAAGGGCTATGGAATCAAAATTTATTTCTTTCCATTCTCTGGAAATAAATTCTTTCCCTTTGCTTGTCGATCCGATGGTGATAAGTTTGTCACTCATTTGTGATGTGCTCAAGGAGGTCTCCTGCTGCTCCTACTGTTAAGTTCTTGGTGAAGTTTTAACCGTTATAATAAGAAGTAAAGACATTAATATATAGAAATTACATTATAAAAAATGATATATTTAACAAATCACTTACTGCCATCTCATGATCACTCTCCATGAGGGAAATATTTGTGCACCCATGTTGAGGCATGCTCAAGCCCTGTATAAACCATCCAGATAGAAATTAAGCTACGAATCAATAATGGTTTGATTTTTCACTAGAACTAACATCTATAACAACGAATGTAAATTGAAATTTAGTAATTTGCCTCATACCTCCCCTATTAGAGCCATCGAGGATTGTATAGAAGATGAAACATCGATATCCATTGCCCTCATAACATTTGGAGGTGTTTCCGCCACCAACATCTGAAAATAAAACAACAAATTATTCAATCACAAAAACTATAATAGCGATCCACGTCATGAATTATAATGTATGAGGTTGTATAGGTATTTTCATGATGTAATAAGGCTTAAATAGCCATTTTTGAGTTTGTAATGGTCTTTGGTACTCATTTTAGGCATAAATTGTAAAGTTGTAGAATCTTAACAAAAGTTGTCAATCAATGTTGTAAAAATGCAAAAAGGTGACAAGCAAATGCAATTGGAAGCTACTTCTAGACTTATTACTTATGCTATGTGAAGTAATTGCATCACTGCTTATGTTGACTTTCTAAACAACTATATTATAGTTGAAATTTTATCATCTATCAACATCTAGTTATTAGTTATGGAATGTGAAGTAATGCTTTGAGTTTGAATAATGTGCAATGCAACGTAATCAACAATATGAATATAAACTACACAAATCCATTACTTACAATACAATTCATTATTTAAACTCTTTATTCTATTACCTATGTGTAGGTTTGAGTAAATCCACTGGCACTGAGAGGTGTTCCCTCGAAACCTCCAATATTAGCCTGTTCAACATCCAAAATCACATATTAAAATACCATTCATAAAATAATGCTATTAACATGTAATAAATTTATAATTGTTTACTAGTTACATACCCCATTGATAGGTGTACTGCAGAAATAAGGTGGAAGGCTGGTGTATCTAGTCTCAACACTGTGACCCTACAATTTTATTAAAATCATAAAAATAAATTAGTTAATCTTGCATTTCAAAATCAAAATTTAATAAATTAAATTCAATGAACATGTTAAATTTTACCTGACTATCAATGCCATATGCCTCATGAAAAATGTCAGCTGCCCTCTCCATCTCCATAGCTATAGATAGATCCTATGTAGCAGCCTCCTGAGTGTCGGTGGGGTCATATGAACAAGTCACCTCGCAAGATTGACACACATGGGTTCGAAGGCCACCACTCGAAGACTCCCCTGGATGGCGTTGTAGAATAGGGCTAGTATGATGGATGACACTCTGGGTCAAAGTGTTGATTTCCTGTAATGTCTCTACGTCGACACTCTCCTTCGCAATGAAAGGCATAACAACGTGCTCACGAGGCAGCCTAGCGAGAGCTCATCTCCCTTGCTGCATAGGATCCGACTATTCACGGGGTCTATCCTAAGCCGACCCCCACCTCTCCCCTAGAAGTCCCTCATATCAAAATAATTTAGGATTTTGTTCAATATGAACTCACAGTATAGTTTCCTAAGGAAATACTATGGGACTTCACAATTGTTGCATGGTGGGTAATCAAAGACCATGTACCACCTATCATACAAAAGGTTCCTAATATGTTGGTGGTGGCACTAATGAATAGGAAACATTTTCGAATTGAGGGTAAGATTTTGATTTGTGCATGGGTCAGTGAATAATGAGCACAAATCACCTTTTGTAATTTTTAAATCCTTTACATCTTTATATGATCTAGTTTATTTGCATAATAAGCCCTAGTCGCCTACCTCCTATCTTGTCATCTAATTATTTGTTTGCTAATTGAATCTACATTTTTTGGCATATCTTTCAAAGAACTTGCTAGGGTCATTCTTTCTGCGGTTGAACCATTTGGATCACTCAACCTACAGATTAAATCCTCAATTTGTTTTTTGTTCTCAATTTCACTCATTAAATTTTGTTGAGTGTCAAGAGGGTGTTGAGTGATTGGTGGAGGAGGTTGTTGTTGAGGTTGATTTTCTTGTTGAGGATTTTGTTCTTGAGGATTTGGTTGATCTTCCTATTGAGGATTTTGAGGGTTTGCAGGTTGATTTACATCTCTTACAAATTCAAACAAATATATATCAAATACAACCTAAAACTAACAAATTCAAAACAAAAAGAAAACAATCCTTACCTCTCACACCTCCTCCTCGTCGTGGCACCATCCATGCAAAGAAATAGCAACCGTTGGTGAATATTTTTGCACAATACCTCCTCCTAGAACGTGAGTGCGAAAAATGGCGGTTTTGGCTGCGGGCACAACAAAAAACACGATCAAAATGAAGAATGAATGAGTTTCACTTTTTTTTTCTTTTAACATGTCATAACACCTCATCATCGTAGCACCATCCTTGTGAAGAAATAGCAACCATTGGTGAGGATTTTTGCACAATACCTCCTCCTAGAATGTGAGCATGAAAAATGGGGGTTTTGGCCACGGGCACAACAAAAAATATGGTCGAAATGAAGAATGAATGAGTTTCATTTTTTTTTTCTCACGTTATGGGCTCATTGTGGCTAAGCCTCAGGCTCAGCACACTAAGCCATAACGTGAGCACATTATAACACGCTCACGTTATAGCGCGCTCGCGTTATGACTTTTCATAACTTTTTTTTGAAAGTGACCACAAATTTGCTACTCATGTCCATGCACCCACCCCTTAAGTTTCCATTAAAAAAAATTATCCAATTTAATTCTATTTATATTGAACAAAGTACCTAATTTCAAATGTGTAGGTCATTCTCATTTGTGTACATCCAAATGTGTTTTCTTCAAATATCAAATTAAAGTTGCATAAAGTTCCTTGTCAAAAATACTCTATGAAATAAGTTGTACATGCACTCCAATATTTTTGGATTGAATCTACCCCTTTCGTGTTAAATATTTTCTCAAATTTAAGAGGTTTTGTTACTATTTCTTAGAAAATGTGAATAAATAACATATATAATCATAATCATTCATCATTATTCATGGTTTGAGATGAAAATGTGAGGGTACTTATAAAGACTTCACTTAGTAAAATTAGTGTTTTCTAATTTTTTTGTGTTCTTTCCCTATTGATTAGTTGGTATGAAAGCAAATAAATAGTCACTATTGAATTACAATTGTAAATTAAGAATTAATAGTATCTCTACAATCTAAAATATTTTATATTATGTTTTTAATATTTTTGAAGGTATGTCTATCTTCAACACACTATTAAAACCATAAGCTACAAAGTTAAAAGTTGGAGAGAAGTATTGTCATTTTTGGAGAGAAGTATGCTATTTTAGACAAGAGAAATGAAGACTATTATGTTTACTATTAAATTTAAGTATTTATCTTAAATACAATGATGAAGGAAACAAAGACCTTAGTCACAAATTTGTAATCATGTGTTTATAAATATTTGCATAAACTATTGTCTATAGTATAGTTGCAATCATTAATGTATAAAATTAATATTAAAAAATGCAAGATAGAAGTAGACAATGCCCCAATACTACAGGAGAACATTCTAAACAATAAAAAGTATGTTCAATCATGAAATTTAGATTTTAACATAAATAAAATAGCTTAATATAAGAAGTCATTTCAACATTTGACCACTGTAATTTAATCTCAAAGGGTTCAAAATTAATTCTAAAAAATATTCCAAATAAATACTTAAAGTATAACTTGTTGTTGTCTTTATATTTCTACAATATTGAGTTGTTTAAGTATATAACATGACAAACATTAATATATGCAAAAAACAAATAATAAAATAATACTTCTCATACATTCATTCAAACATACTTTAAAGCATAATAATTTCCATATAATTTTCTATTGACATAACCTTTTTACCTTCTTGTCGTACAAATGCTAGTTTAATATGTCATTCTAGAACCCAAACTAGCTAATTTCACTTCATGTCTCATTTTCCAAGACCCTATTATTAGATCATGACTTATTCATTTGAGTATTTCCAACCCTCTTTGTTATTTTGTAGACATTTGGAAACTCTCAAGAATCTTATCTAATTTTACTCATAAGTCTAAGATGTGTGAACTTGAATACATAATTTCTTCAAATTCTTCTAGATAATTGACCTAAAATGTCTTAAAAAATAAGAAGAAAGATTTGCTTTATTTTAATTTTTGTACTGATTTGATTTGGTGAAGATATGATTCCATTGTATTGTCTTTTATGTATGTGCTATATTTTTATTTAATTTGTCTAAGTTAAAAAAAAATCCACAAATTCACCCCACGATATTCATATGGTGGACCCATATCAACCTTTTCAGACCCTGTCGTGAGAATTGCAAGTCAATAGTTTAAAGAAAAACACATAGAACAAGATTAGGAATCTTTTTCTGTCTATTCTGTTTATGGTGAACTCTTATATATCTGTGTAGGCGAGGGAATGACAAACACAAGGAAATGGAGCAGAGGATGGTGTTTGCAGTGATTGCCACTTCCATTTTATCAGTGGCAATTTTGCTTGTATTAGGAAGACGACTGATATGGAGGAACAATAAGAAAAAGAAACAGCTACCACCAGGATCCTCTGGATGGCCCATAATTGGCGAGAGTATCAGTTTCTTCAAATCTGTCAATTCCCCACATCAGGAACACCGTCGAAAGTTCATTGATGAACATGAGCGCAGGTAAATTATAATTTCTTCAAGTGAAATATATTTGTATAGATGAATCAAACAGATATTGTTATCAGGATTCAATCATGTAGTTTGATTCGTAAAACTACATGATTGAATTCTGATAGCAATATTACAATTTGACATGCTGTGGAAAATACCTTCTATTTATCAGTTAGACTAGTTTTTATTCTTTTCTTACCGTTCAGATCTGTTTGTGAGAAAGGAGGGCAGATCATGCCTCTAGAGAAGTATGATGCTTCGTTTCTCCTGTAAATGTTTCTATATTCCTCTATTTTTCTTTTTGGGTTTATCTCAATTTCTTACAAAACTTCTTGTGTGCCTATATTTTTCACATTTTTCTTCCTTTTTCCAAGGACTTGTTGGACTATAGATTGGCCTCCCTTGTCAATATGTCAGACTTCTATATTTTTGACTTTTTGGACTATAGATTGGCCTCCCTTGTCAATGTGTCAGACTTCTATATTTTTGACTTTTTGCAGGCTTAGACCCACCTATACTTGTCCTCCCCACTTCTATTTTTTCAACTTTTTGCAGGCTTAGACCCACCTATACTTGTCCTTACCCACTATAGATCAGCCTCCTTTGTCAATGTGTTCTACTTCTAGTTTCTCAGCTTCATTTAGCATTAGACCCACCTTTACTTGTTCTCCCCCACTGCTCGTTAATTGTTTTGTCTTTTAAAAAGAAAATTAGTTGCTCCAATATTGTTTTGTCATCATTTTCTTCAGCTTCATTTTCTTGTATCTTTGCATTATGTTTATAAGGCTCCGGTTACCCTCAAAACAATCCTCCTTTTTCATTGTCCTTCTTTGCCACACTCATTTATATTTACAATAATGATAGGCATAGGTCATTATCTAAAACTAATATGAGTTTACATCCACATGCTAAAAGCATAGGTCATTCTCTAAAATTAGTTACTGGATGAAAGCTGTTCAACTACTAATATTAATAAAAAATACTTTCCCTTAAATTGTCAACAAACTCAGGAATACTTTCCCTGATTCACCATTGAATCAGTTTACATCAAATACCAACATAGTTCGATGTGTTAAATATGTTTCAATTTTTGTTATGATTGCAGCTCTATCCTATGAATCTTATAATTCATGAATATTTCAATATGGGTGGCTTTGAGGTGCCATAATGATTACTAAATAGGAGCTGCGCAAAATAGTTTTCAGATCTAATTAGTGAAATGCATACAGGTATGGACCGATCTTCAGATGCAGTTTGTTTGGAAGACCGCAGACAATCGTATCAGTTGATCCAGAGTTCAGTAAGTACGTTCTGCAAAATGAGGGAAGGCTTTTTCAAGCCAAATACCCGAGCTCTACGGTAAAGCTTATAGGAAAATATGGTCTACTGGATGTTCACGGAGAGCTACAGAGAAAACTCCATGGAACTGCTGTGAATCTGCTGAAGTACGAGAATCTGGACTCTGACTTCATGGAAGACATACAGGATGTGTTTATCACTGGCATGAAAAAATGGGAACGACAGAAAGAAATCCCTCTTCAGCACAAGTGCCATCAGGCAAGCAACATGATGTTAATGGCTGTTTACTTCTTTTAATTATTCTGGTTTTTGTTTTCATTTCAATCGTTTTGTCTTTCAGCTTGTTCTGAACTTAATGGGGAAAAAACTGCTGGATTTACCCCCTGCTGAGGAGCTGGAAGACATATATAAAGCTTTTGACGAATACATAGGGGCAGTCCTCTGCCTGCCCCTCAATATTCCTGGAACTGCTTTTGCAAGGGGATTTAAGGTATGTTCTGTAAAGCTTTCAGCCTTCCCGGCCTTCCATTCCCCATTGTAAACCTCTTTCTTTTTCTATTTTTCTGCCTTCCTAGGTTAGAATTCACATTTTGGTGCTGAATTATACTGATAATGGATCTCATGTTGCATTGCAGGCAAGGAAAATTTTGATAAAAAAGATTTATGAGTGTATAGAAGACCGAAGACAACATCCAGAAGTGAGCCGTAAGGATCTCCTAACGAAGCTTTTGAGAGAAGGCATCTACTCTGACGAGATCATTGCAGATCTGATACTGTTTTTGCTCTTTGCGGGTTTCGAGACTTCGTCGACAACCATGGCATTTGCTGTGAAGTTTCTCACTGAGAATCCGCGGGCATTGAAGGAGCTCACGGTGAGTAATATCATCCCTCGTCTCTTCCCGGTCACTCCACATTTTCCTGGTCAAAAAATAAAGTAGTCAGTAGTCAAAAACAGGCGGCTATTATTAAAAATGATGATTTGAATTGACAATGGACAGGATGAACATGATAAGATCTTAAAATCTAAAGGTGAAGGCGACAAGAAGCTAACGTGGGACGACTATATGTCAATGAAGTTCACTCAATGCGTTAGTACACACAATATATTTGGATTTACTTCATTAATTAAATATAAAAGGGAAAGTTGTCATCAATTTTAAATATATTAGTAATCTTCATTATTTGTGTTTTTTTTTTTTTATCATTGTAGGTTATAAAGGAAACACTTCGTATGGTTAGCGCGGCTCCATGTCTTTTTAGAGAACCCAAAGAAGATATTGAATACAAAGGTTTAATTGAAAATTTCTTTTATTACTTTCAAATTCATGTCGCAATCAAATTATATAGATATTAGCATCTCTCTCTACTTATATAAATGATCTAAATAATAATTAATTTTACTAAAAAAATGTATAAAATTTCTTAGGTAATGATATTTAATCAAATATTTGTATTTTGGTTAGTTTATGATGATTTTATTTTTAATAATAGGTTGTACATGCATTTTTTTTTATGGATGTATTAAATATAATTTAATAATTTTTTGTTAATGCAGATTTTATTATTTCAAAAGGGTGGACAGTGTTTATATTCTTGAGTGGCCAACATTTGGATGAGAAGTATCATTTTGAACCTCACAAGTTCAACCCATGGCGTTGGGAAAATGAGGGGACTCTTGTATGTGATGAGAAAGAAAAGCTAAATTAGTTTAGAACAAGTTAATAGATAGATTTTGATGTAACTAATTATTATTCATTGTCAACTAATTGCAGGAGCTTTCTCAAAATCCGTGGTATACGCCATTTGGTAAAGGTGCTAGACTTTGTCCAGGATATCATTTGGCCCGATTTGAAATTGCTCTCTTCCTTCACAACTTAGTCACTAAATTCAGGTCAGATTGATATACATATTTTTTTTATGCACATATAACCCTTTTAATTTAAATTTTCTAATTATTTTATATTTAAATGTATGACTATAATGAATAGGTGGGAGCCGGTAGAAGCTTGTAGTGCCATATACTTCCCTCTTCCTAGTATGGCAAAGGGATATCCAATTTGTCTACATTCTCGATCACTAGAATGAAGAGAGATCAATATATTTCTCCATACTTTTTATTATCTTAAATAAAATGTGGAGTATCTAAACATTATAATAATTATTGAAATGAGACAATATCAGTTAATATATTTTTGAAATGGGGTGGGGGCCCTAGCTTGATTGTCTAAAGCATCCTATTGCAGGCAAGAGGTAATGAGGTCTAGTCTCCCCCCAAACTTGTGGTACCGAAGGGCGTGTCGTGCCAGCGCAAAGTTTACCAGGCACACTACAGTTTATAGGGGGACGGATACCCGACTGATTCCTGTAGTCTAATATATATATATATTTGAAATTTGATATTTTTATATTAGAAATACATAATTAAGAGTAATAGATTGCTTATATTTGTCATGTGAATGTTTTCATTATATTGTGCTCTCATTTGAAATTTGATATTTTATATTAGAAATACATAATTAAGAGTAATAGATTGCTTATATTTGTCATGTGAATGTTTTCATTATATTGTCAAGCTTGAAAAATATTTGTTATAATGTTTTCACATGACAACATAACTCTCAAGTTTGTTGTCATGTGAATGTTTTTATAAAAGCATAGATTGTCAAAAAAATTGTTTAATTTATCAAGATCAATAATAATGAATTTTTTTATAAGAATCATTTTATTCTAAAGTGAAATGTAACTACAATATTTTTATCAATTCATATTATAATATGTAAAAATTATATAAGTTTCTATATTAAGAAAAGTATTACAATAATTGACTTTTTTTATTTAAAACTATATTATTTTCTATAATTTAAATTATTATAGCATAGTAAATAAAGATATATATGTGAAATTTTTTAGTAGACATATGAATATATAAAAAAAAAAAAATCCAAGAAAATTTGAATGTTGAATAAGGTTATTGTTTTTTCAAGGGAAAATGTACAAAGAACTATCATCTTTATTAAAAATATCTACAATAAAATGTTAAGTTTAATCCCCAAATATTTGATTATCATCTAGATTTCAATAATTTTTAATAAAAATTTAAGGAAACAAATAAATCCCTAAAATTATTACTCCCACCTTTATTTATTAAAAAAATATTTTAGAAATATATTTAGACTAGCAGGACCGCATGGTGCATCAATTAGCCAATAGGCGTCCACCACAAATGGCTATTCAGTGGAAAGCAAGAAGGAAACTTTTTTTTGAAATGCAATGTGAAATATAAACAATCAATAATATTTGCAATTGTTTGATTGAGTCGAGAAAGGGAAAGCATGTTAAGAAGCCAATATGAAATAACGTGAGGTTAGTTCATATCTCATAGGGTATGGATGTGAGATTACAAATGATTTGCACAAAATGAGAAATTGATCTTTGTGTTTCGACATAGAAAATTATTAGTTGAAATTGATTATGAAAATGTAAAATAAAACTTAGGTCATGTTGAATGAATCTTATTAGTTACAATGTATCTATTAATTTTAATTTTAAGCAAGTAATCATCAATAACTTCTTTTTTATTAAAATGTAATATTTAATAATTTTAGTTACAATAGTTATTTAAAATTGATTTTAATTAATAATCTTAGGAATATAGTAAATTAATTCTCAACAAATACAATTTTTTAATAAATTTATTCTTAAAAAGTGACAATTGAAAAATTAAATAAAATATAATTTTTTAAATAATTATTTTTTTTAACAATAATTTCTCTCCAAAATTTAAGGTATGAGATAATTTATCTCTATTTTAGTTTTATATTTATTAGACCTAGATGCACATCTATATTTGATCTTTTTGTCTAGGTTAATCAATCAATTGATTGATTATTATTTAATTATGTTAAGATACATATGCATACAAATACATGGCAGAGTTGAAGTTGTCGATTAAATAATATTTATGAAAAGTATGAAACATTAAAGGATTCTCCTTTTTTAAAGAGTTATTACCCATGCTTTTAATTAGTAATATGCAATAAAAAAGTATTATTTAAAAAAGTTAGTTGATAACTTTGGGTATGGCATATTTTTGAAAAAAGAAAGATGTTTAATATTCAATATTTTTTATAATTAGTATTTAGTCCATAATTTTGGAAATAAAAGCATTAGTATGCATGTGATTTATGAGTTACTAGTAGTAAAATAAAATGGAGATAAGTAGAAAATATTCTTGTTGGAAATTGAAAATAAAAATATCATTTTTTATGAATTGCTTCATAGTGGTATTCAAGATTGAGTCACACCATCTTTGACCCAAAGCAAATTAACAGACCTCATGAAAAGAAGAATGTGATGACACAATACACATATTTTACATTGTTAGAATAAATGAATAAAAGATATGGCTTGTTTTGAGGTTATGTGACCAAAGTGTGAAGTGCTTTGCCACCACTTGTTATGACATGAGAAACATGTTATTATAGACTATGTTTTTGGAAGCCAAGTGTATATAAGGATTTGTGTATACATGTATCTGTGTAACAATAAATATATGGAGTTAAAAGTAAAAGCACAAAACCCACGTTTGTTATCCTCCCTACCATTTTGGCATCATGGAGCCTCATGGACTCTAGCCAAACCCCCGAGTAAGAAAAGTATGAAACATCCATGGGAAATTTCATGGAGTTCCATCATACATCACACAATAACAAAGTTGGGGAAAATCTGTTGTTTTCATATCTGATCTGTCATATTGTAGTGTTTTCTCTACTGTGGTAACTTTGTAAAAAATAGGTATCATGATTTTTGAATGCTTTTGCATGGTTTAGCCTAGTCCCTGCAAATAGAAGATTGGGGTATGTTAGTGGATGGGCAAGAAAAATAAAAAAGGAAGCATAAAAAGTGAGTAAGTATATGGGTAAAATCAATATAGACAACCTTAAATTGAAAATAATTAGCAATATTTACAATTGCTTCACTGAATCTATATATTGATAATGGAAAAGTTCTGTACTTACATTGATGGTGTTTAACAAGCACGAGCAACATTGGATCGAGTTGTTGGAGCATTAAAGAATTTGAAATATACAATTTACAATACACTCATTGTTTTGGATGTCTATTGTATCTGTGCAACATTATAAAGGAAATAATATAGATCTACAATAGAAGAGGTTAGCATTATCTGTTGTAAATAGAAAGAGATAAAACGGAACATTTTGAATACATGGTGGAATATATAGTAGAGTGTATAATAACTAAAAAGGTGTATCTAACTTCAAAAACATATATATTGGTATAGATTTTCTTTTGCAGGTTCTTATATTTGCATTGTGTGGCTAAGATGTATATGTGGAAATGTGTTTGTGAAACATGGCGACATTTAACAACCAATAACAATAAAGGAAAAAATGTAGCCATGCACGAAATGAATACTAGGACAACCATGACATTGCAAATGGTTTAGTTGAATGGAGCAACATACACCATTGTCATGTGCTTATAGGGATAAATAATGTGATGCAAACAAGAAATTGTTTGTCCTCTCACAAGTGCATGGAAATTGTAATGTCCCCTTTCTGACGGGAACACTTAACCCTGAATCTTGCATTCAAAATGTTTCTCAAAGAGCCATTAGAATTGTAGAGATCAATAAATTTCAGTAATATCATCCAGTTATATTGAAGATGATAATTATTTCATTCTAGTCAAAGGATTTTCTTTTATTTTTTTCCTATCACGCACTATGAATGATTCTTCTATATTATATTTCATAAGTACATTAGGGTAGATATTAAATTTTTATCAAGATTCCCTAGATGGTATTCTATTGTACCATTTATCACCATAGTGAATTATTACTCATAAAACTCAATAAATATTGCAAGTATCATAATTTGTACAATCATTTTTATATATTGTCTAAAAAAGTATATATTATCATTTCTAACTAACTCAATATATAAATACCTTTAGTTCTATATGAACGCATAAATATATATTCTATTCCAATATAAATATATAAACAGAGCATGCACCTTCTCTCGTATATCATTATATATATATATATATATATATATATATATATATATATATATATTCAAATTTATCTATTATTCACATATATTATGTATTAGTCCCTTTACTTTACTTTATTCTTATATAAATGTCCTTAATTGACTTTGAGGTAAATTCTACTTACCAAGCACTGAAATGGATGCTCCTTACCTGGATAATGTGATTTGTCCTCTCTTGCATTTAGTCGGTTTCTAGAGCCACGTTTTTGTTCTCCTGTGTATGTGTCGTCTACTCCACTCAATGGCTTTCCAAGCAATCTTGTTATTCATTTATTCCTTGCATCGGTATGAGCTTGTTCCCAATGGCAGATGACGAAAGGATTAAGCATGTGTTCCTTGCGTGGCAGGAAGGGAGACTCAATAATTTCTATCACCATTAAAATAGTTGCTCACCATAATTAATTAGAACTCTCACAACATCTAATAGCCGTGATTAATAAATAAGATTGGACGCCCTCGAGATATTTCAATGGACGTTTGCGCATGTAACTTGGAGGATTCCGTCCTGTTTGGCGTTGCAGGTTTGAGTTCTCGAAATGCTTCCTTGATAGCGACAACCCTAAGATGAACAGAGCGTTCCCAATGCAAATATGAATGTATGATGAGGGCACATATCCAAGTCGCTATCGCTTACTGAATAAGTGTTTTCTCCGTGGACCAATTCAAACCGGTATTGATTATCCCCGCCCCAACCAAGTTTCATATAGTATAGAATAACTACCTGAAAGTTCCTATCTCCCCAATGATACATATAAGGACATTTAAACCTCTTCGCACCTCTTCCCGAAAGGGACGTCTTGCTTCAAGAGTGCGATTTCAGCCAAGGGAGATAGCATTGTCTTTTCTTAATTTAGGCTACCATCGGTTTGCCTTAATTCATATATTATAAATTATAATTTATATTTGTTTGTTTATATTTTATGATTTATAATTTACTTTCTTAGATTTCTTTAGAGTAGTTTATCATATTAGTGATATTAGAATTTTCACATATTAGTTAGTTTCATTATTATAATAGGGGTCATTCTATAACATTTATATTGTGATTACAATATTCAATTATGATAATTGTGATTTTAGATAATAATGATATAATTATTATTATTATTTTATATTCCATAATTATACCATTATCTTTGGATAATTATAATTTTATTTTATTATTGCCAATACCCTTATATATGTTTTATTTATTTATTTGCTTCTTGATACCTTATATCTTAGTGTCACAATTTTGGGGACAATGACGTAAATGGTGTGTGGTTGTCCTCCACAATCACATAAATCACAATCTACAATGGTTGTGAAAGGGAAAATATTAAATGGATTTTTTTTTGTGGGAAAAAAATCATACATTTAAATTCAAAAAAGATAGTCTACTCTACCCATTACATTTCTACATGTGTGTACAATTATCTTTTCAACTTATTTAAAAGACTATTTACATACAGTTGTTTATGAATATGGGAATTTCCCTAAAGTTATAACAACATAAATATATTATGCAATTCTAAATGCATTTATATAAAAAATACAATTGCAATCCAAAGAAGCATATAGTAAAAATGGTCATCGAATAAGCCAACTATTAAATAGTCTGGCAACTATTACATATTGAACAATTTGCTTTGCAGAACTAGGAAAAAGAATATCATAAAACATTTTGATACAAGACAAGTAATCTATGTAAGAGTTGACTTGTCAATGCAGAATTCAAGCTACATTATTTGGCACTAAATATTATAGGCAAAATAGAAAAATTGTGAAAGAACTATTAGAAAAAAACTTAAGAATCACAGGTAAATGCCAACTGTTACATAGATTTCTTGTCTTGTATCAATATGTTTCATGATATTCTCTTTTTCTCATCTATTTCAAGGTTCCTGTAATAGGTTGTTCATTGTCATAGTTTACATCTTGTATTCTTCGTATCTTTACCCAGGCAATTTTTGTCGGGTTTTTTCACCAGCCCAGACATGAATAGGATTTGTCGGTGTCAGAATCCAGTAATCGCTGACAGCCCATAGAGAGTTTCCTAGGGTTTTCTATGATGATGTGGATTTTGCTAATTATGTGAGCTAGCAGTGGTGGAGCTAGCTATGTTGAAACATGAAAGCAGAATGGTAAGTGATTGCTCATGTGAGGGTTAATACATCTTGGCATTGTTGTACAAGGGTGTGGGAGGAAGTAAATGCAATATTCAATGTTGCAGTGTGGGAAAGTATATTATTTTTGATTGAATTCTTGAATGAGCCACTATGGTGTTGGTTTGATAGCACAGTATTGGAAAAATCATCGCCTACATCTTCGTTTGATAGTAGGTTGGAGGGTTTTAACACTGATGTGCTCTGAAATGTGCAAGAAAATATATTGATTATGTTGTATTGTCGAAAAAGCCAGTGTGGTCTTGGTTTCATAGCATACTATACTAAAAATCGTCACCTTCGGCTTGGCTCTCATTTCATACATGACTACATTTTTTTCCTTTCTAGTTATTTGTTGTTATATGTGCCCTTGATTCACAAACACATTTTTGCATATACATCTTAGCCATGTAATGCAAATATAAGCACTTGCAAAACAAAATCTATACTGATATATATGTTCGTGAGGTTAGATGCACCTTTTTAGTTATTATACAGTCTTCTATAGTGTGCAAAATCAAGCTTTGTGGATGGGTCTCTAGTTCAAAAAGATAAGAAAAAAAGAATATCATGTGAAACATATTGATACAAGATTCGAGCTACGTTCTTTGGTAATTAATATTGAAGACAAGTAGAGAAATTGTATAAGAGGTGTTAGAATGATTAATTTATTGTTCATGTCTTTCATTCTTTGCTTATTATTCCTTGTTATATGTTTGTATCTTTGGCGTTATACCCATTTTGGAGACTTCAAAGAGATTATGACTCTGTATGGATGGAAAAATTATAGTTAAATATTCTTTGTTTTGTCAAAAAATATGGTCAAGGTTAGTAATTTTTTTCCCTTCGTTTATTGTTTGTAGTTATCTTCGTGCATCTTTGGTGTTATAGCCATTAACATAGGAGTAATTACATATTAACATATGAGTATATATATATGCAGAGGGTTAGTATGAAAGCATAAACATTTACAATTTCTCTATTTTTTCTATAATATTTAGTTGCAAGTAATCTAGCTCAAATTTTCAATTAAGTCTGTGGCATTATATCCATTTTGTACAGGTTATTTCCACCCATTGGCTTTACAAGTTCTATTTAATGTGGGTTTACTACCAAAGAACGTAGCTCAAAATTTCAATTGACAAGTCAACTCTTACATAGACTGCTCGTCTTATATTAATATGTTTAATGCGGGTTTTCAATCATCTATCATTTACCTGTGATTCTTAAGTGTTTTTCAGATAGTTCTTTTACAATTTCTCTATTTTATCTATAATATTCAATGCCAAATAATGTAGCTTGAATTTTGAATTGACAAGTCAACTGTTACATAGACTGCTCGTCTTATATTAATATGTTTAATGCGGGTTTTCAATCATCTATCATTTACCTGTGATTCTTAAGTGTTTTTCAGATAGTTCTTTTACAATTTCTCTATTTTATCTATAATATTCAATGCCAAATAATGTAGCTTGAATTTTGAATTGACAAGCCAACTGTTACATATATTGCTTGTATTGTATCAATATCCACTTCCCCATAACAAATTGTTCATTGTTGTAGTTCACCTCTTCTATTCTCCATGTTCTTAAGTTCTATTCAATGTGGGTTTCCAATCATCTTTCCTTTTCCTGTGATTATTAAGTGTCTTTCTAATTGCATAAGAGGAAAACTATGACAATGAATAGTTTGTTATGAGGAACTAGAAAAAAGAATACCATGAAGAACAGTTTGTTAGCGGGAACTTCAAATAGATGAGGGAAAATAAATATCATGAAACATATTGATAGAAGACATATAAAATGTTCCATCCAAACGAAATAACCATGAAAATTAACAGTTTTTTATAAGGAGCTTTAAACATATGAGGAAAAAAGAGTATCATGAAATATATTGGTACAAGACAAGCAATCTATGTAACAATTGCAAGATGTATTAGAATAACACTTTAGAATCACATGTAAATGATAGATGAACGGAAACCTTTGGCCTGCTTTCAATTTTTTTGGTCTGTATGTTTTTCTAACTCTCTTAAAGTTCTATTTAATGTGGGTTTTTGATCATCTGCCATTTCCCTGTGATTCTCAAGTGGTTTTCTAACAACTCTTTTACAATTTCTCAAATGGAAGATGATCTAAAACACATTTTAAATGGAACTTTAACATATGGAGAATAGAAGGTGTAAACCACAGCTATGAACAATTTCTTATACAGAGCTTTTGCTATACAAAATGCGTATAGCACCAAAGATGAACAAAGATAACAAGGAACAATAACCAAAGGCCGAAAAACATACACGGGCCAAAAAAATAGAAACCAGTTGAAAGGTATAGGTCAATGTTATGTTTGATGAACTACGACAATGAACAACTTGTTACAGGCAGCTTCAAAGAGATGAAAAAATGAGAATATCATGAAAAATATTGATACAAGACAAGCAATCTATGTAATAGTTGGCATTTACCTATCGACTATTTGTTTGAAATTTCCACCAAGGTTTCCATCAACCCAGTCGTGAATATAATTTATCGGCGTCTCTAGATAATTTTTCTTATAAGCTGAAAAGGTAACTGTAGGAACATGGACAAATGTAATGTGTACAATAAACTATGTTTATTGTAGTCAAGTGCATGTAAGAATTCGTGCATGCATGTATATATAGAAACAAATATATGGAGCCTATCTAGCCATGGAGGAAGAAAAGGGTTGAATGTATAACTCAGAAAAATATAAATTTATAAAACAAACCTTATTTATGCTTACAGCTATGGTCATCTTTCAGGTACCAATTATCCCACAGACGGGATTCATATTTGCTTGTTCATCTATTCTTGCATTGAGCTCAGCATGATATTACTACAAAGCAACATTTTATTTGAATATATCAAAATATATATGTTTGTGGTTAGATGTGTATGGAACAACAAAAATACATTGCAAAATAACTTACATCAACAACAAGAGGCCAAATGATGTAGATTGCAGAGCACAACAGTTGTATAATTCTCCAATCTGGTATCTAATGAAGGTGGATTGCAGGATTTTTCAATAGTCTACTATCAAAGCAACACCATGATGCCTCATTTCACAATGAAAGCAAAACAATATACATCATCATACTACAACAATGAATATTGCATTTACTCCCTTCTGTGCCATCGTGCAACAATGTCAGGATGCATCATCCATCACGTGAGCAAATACTTACCATTTTGTTTCCATTGATCGAGGAAACTAGCTCCACCACCACCAACCCACACGGTCAAAAAAATCCATCATCATTGTAAATAGACTCGGGCAACCCGTCACACATTGCATGGAGTTTTATCATATATTAGACAAAAAATGCAATGTAGACAAGAGTATATACTTTTGAATGCAATATACAGGAAGAGTGAAATAATGAAATGCTCAAAAGAGAATTCTATAGATCAACATTTGCCAACTATTTGAATCAAGTAAAACTAATTGAAAAGCTAACAAGAACACATAAGAAAATGGAAAACAGAACATGGTTGTAGAATTTTAAACTTATCAGTCAAACGGAATACAATTTTTTTGAAAATGTTTCTAGAGTATGTGCATATATAGTTTAATATACTGGAATGTTCAAAAAACATTATTGACTTATATAACTTTTGGCCTCTACTTATTTTTGGTTGGTATCTCTATGCATCTTTGACACTTAATGTTGTTTGTATGTGCATATGTATCAATTTGTAATAATTACAAATCTATGTTTAGAGTACTGCATGTTAAAATTGGTTGAAACTGAATTGTAGGTATCCTAATAAAGAATTGACATCATGGAATTTAAAAAAACTTGGAAAAACATGGATAGGTGGAATATACAGAAGAGTGTATTCTTTTGAATGTCATATACAAAAAGTATGAAACAATGAAATGTTGAAAGGAGAAGTGGGAAAATTAATATTTATGGGTGCATATTTGCATACTGAATTTAATAGAAACTGTATTGTTGAAGGTACAAAAGATAGTAAACAGGAAGAAAATTATCTTTAATGTGCAAAGCTTAAGAGGATGGAAAGCATTGAATAAACAAGGGAAATATAATGTGGCAATAAAACATAGAGTATATAGGCACAAAAAATGGAAAACAGAACACAGGTGCATAATTTAAAACTAATCAGTCAAATACAACACAATATTCTTGAAAATGTTTCTGAAATAGTTGAATATATATTTTAATAGACTAGAATGATCAAAACATGCCATTGACTTGTACAAGTTTTTCCCTCTGTTTATTGTTCCCTAGTATCTCTATGCATCTTTGACATTATACCCATTTTGCACAGGTTATTGCTTGGTATGTTTTTGTAAAATTTAACTTAAAATCTTTGAAAAGAGGATGGTATATGATCTAGAGCCAATACGAGAATAAATATTTCAGAGCCTTTTTCATAATCTGGAACATGAAGTGGGGACATAAGCATTTGGTGGGGGCTAGAGATGTTCCAAACACGCCTCTTCGCTGTGACATCGAGCAGTATATTTGTTGTTGCTTAGTCTGGAGTATCTCTCAAATGAGAATGTTGGATCAATGCAAAGTCTTTCAATTGATTTAACACTAGAGATAACTGTAAAAGTCAACCCCTGCCTTTCTTTGTTGCCTATGTTTATCGTTGCTATGTCTAATGTTAAGCCTTTTGCTTTATGTATTATGATTTCCCATGCCATGGTGAGTGGAATTTGTGTTCGACTACCTCAGGTTATAGCTGGGATGGGGATGTCTCTTGGGTTTTGTGGGTCTCATGGTGGGACAATGTAATTTTGGAAGCAGAAAACAACATAGTTAGGCGTATCTGGCGGTTTGCAACGCGCATTATACACAATAGTTGTAACAGGACCAAGGGATCCATTGACTAGGCCAGCTTGAATCCACAAATTTTTTGTTAGCATCACCTATTCACCAACACATAGCATCAATTATGAGAGAAGCTAGTCATCATATCCATAATTAGATGTATGTTGATGTGCTACTCGAGTAGTGCTAATGGCTATGGGAAAATTTAATTGTTTGATCATTTTTTTATTATGGAATGTGACTAAGTCATTTGTGGCAAACAAATGTGTTGCAACATCAAATTGTTCTTTTTATGTGGCTGAGATCATTTTATTTGTTTGTTTCATAAGCTCTTCCTAGTCATCATGGAGAGCCTCACCATTTCTTATATGGAGAAGGATTGCTCGAAACTTTTGTTGGGCAAGACTATCTCCTTGTTGGCAGAAAATAGTGTCCAATGTTATTGAGACTATGAAAATATGCCATAAGGCTACACCCGATGAGTGTGAAACATAAATAGGAGTATACATGACTGGAAACAACTGGGCAATATCACCAACAAGGATGATAGAAACATCACCGAATAGTTCCCTTTGGTTATCGGGGAATGCTTGGCACAACCGACTATCTATTTTGAGCAGCAACTTCGGGCCTAGAAAATTCATTTCATCTATCAAAATGTATTGAATATATTTAAATTTTTCTTGGAATATTGGCAATGGCTAGCCTTGCAAAGGATTCATATCCTTTATGGGAATGCAGAGGGATGTATGGATTGTGGAAGCGCATATGTTGTAGGAAGCAACACCTGTAGGGGCCAATGTGAGCAACGAGCTATTACATCCAGTAGTAGAGGCATTTATTTGGTTGTCTTATACAATTTATCAAAAAGGATTTTCTAGTGCCAACTATTCCTTGAATGGTCATATAGAGAGGGCCTTTGGGGGAAGATTGCATGTGATGGGATTGGATGATTTGAAGAGCTAGTTGTTGTTTTGATGAAAGCTGGTGGGCAGATGTATTTATAGGCAAGAATTGTATCGTATCTTTCTCACACTGTGCCTTGGATGATGGGATGAACTACAAAGCAATATTATGAAGTTATTTAGGAACATGGTTTGTATTCCATGAATGGTTCATATCAAAGTCTTGCCTACCCAACAACTGGAGCTAATTTATACTAAAGTTAGTAGTAGCACCAAGCCGAGAGAAAACTTCCCATTCATATTCATCCATAGAAGGTTTATGGTTCAAATCATCACTATCACTGCCATGTTGTTATTCAATCATGGATGCAGCTGGAATTCTATTAACATGTCAAGGATGATAACCAACTATTTTAAGAACTTTCCAATTTTCTATTATGTCTTGTTTGGAAAGACCTATATTTATTTGTATGTTTCAGAATGGTTTGTATAACATAAGTTCAGCCCAAAAAAATGTCTCAAATATTTTTGTATCTTCAAGGGGAACAGTCTTGAACAATGGGTACACGAGGATAATTGTAGGTTGGTGTCTCGATTTCCATTTGTCCTTTTTGCACTACTATGAATGTGCATATAAGCAGACCAAGTCAATTAGGGATACAACACCTAGATCTTGAGGCATTTGCATATAGCAATGAATATAATTTGTTGGCAGGCCTTCATCAACATCATATTTATTTATATGAAACCATGCCTTTTTGGTGCAGGTGCACCAAGTTCTAGTCATTAAGTTAGAAAGGTTCAAGTTTGAGTTTTGTGAAATTGGGTCATTTCAATGTAATAAGGCCATTCCAAGGCCATTTTAGTGTTGTTGGGGATCATTTTTGAGTCATTTGTGTGTTTAGAGAGTTTATAGTGCAATAAAGTGTCAAAATGAAAAGTTATCAAATTTGTAAGTTGCAAAATTGCAACAAATTTGAATGACAATGGTTAGATTTTTGAAAATTTGTTTCTTTAGTGGTTGAAGTTAGTTGGGACAAGGTAGTTGGGTGTATTTTTATTTAAAAATTCCTCACCTAGTTCGAGTTTTGGGTTGGATATGATGTACTTAGAAGAAGATCAATAAAATTCATTGTTTCCTTGAAATTTTTTGTACTTTTCCAAAAATTCTGATGTTCTTTTGAACTATACGATTTCGTACAGGGTGATTGTGATATCTTTTGGATGGAATCTAGTGGGAAACAGACCTAATATCATCTTTGACTTGGTTTGAAGCAATTTCATTTGTTTTTGTGCATTTGAGAAGCAATTTTCTGAGGGTAAGTCTGTATACCCTATTTTAAGGGTTTTGAGTGCTTTAAAATGTCATTTTAAGCCTTCCACCCACTATATGCTTCTGTAACTTAGTTCAAAGGCTTAGTTAGGGTCATAATTTTTTTTTTGTAAAGTTCCATGTGCAGGGGAGGTCTGGATCATGGTTTTTGATGATGCCCTAGATGGCATTTTGTGTGTTTTTAAATGAAAAGGAGAGGTTAGAGAGGGGGAAAGTGAGAAATACCTGAGGAAAGTCACTTTTTATGTCTTTTTAAGTTTTTTTATACTTTTTTGGAGGTTTTGAATGCATTGGTTTGGTCTGGTGAGGTCTGCAAGTGGGTTTTTCAATAAACCCTCATATGAATAGCTTAAAACAAGGGTTTCTTGAATGGGTGTTAGGGAAGGTGTGTCTACAAAAAAATGGTGGAATTGGTGGTTTTGGAGGCTGGTGAGTGTTACACCATTCATTTTTTGGGTTTTTGAGGCATTTCTAAGGTGATTTCTTTGGAAATTAGGCCTATTTGGCCATGTTGAGAAGCATAGTTTTCTTGTTTTGTGAAGGTTAGTCCAAAAGAGTCATATGTGGGTTTGATGTATGTTGAAGAAGGATTAAATGGGTGCTTAAAATGGTGGCTTTTTGCAAAGGCTGTTAGGATTCTGAGAGTTAAGTTGGAGAAAAGAGGTTTGTAGACCTACAAGAGTGACTAGGTGGAAACTTGAAAGTGAGCCTATATTGAGTTTTGAGGGAAGGAAGGAGGTTGAAATCATTTTGTATTGTGTAAGTGGATTTTTTTCCACCCTAGTTGCTATCAAATGGTATCAGAGCACAGTTAGTAGATCTTTGGAAGTGATAGGTTGACGTTTTCAAGGAAGAAGGTTGAAAGATTGAGTAAGGAAAAGAAGAGAATTGGGGGAGTCAAGATGCCTCCTAAAGGAAGCACAATTTCTATGAAGATTGATCAACAAGCTAGAAAATTAGAAGCTTTGAAAAAGGAGATGGTTGCATTGAAGTCTAAAGCTAGGGTTGATATGGATGAGAGTGATTCTAAAGAGGAAGAAACTTCTAGTGAAGAGGAAGAGTTGGATCTAGAGGATGTGAGGATATTGAAGCTTTTGAAGGCTGTGAAAGGTGATGGACATAGTAAAATGGATTTTCCTATGTATGGAGGTAAACTAGATGGTGAAGAGCTCTTGGATTGGATAGGGGCTGTGGAGAATTACTTTGAAAGTGAAGTAGATGAAGAACATAAGGTGAAGAAGGCTAAGACCAAGTTAAAAGGACATGCTTTGCTGTGGTGGAACTTTGTGTAAGATGGAAGGCAGAAAAAGGGGAAGACCAAGATCACTTCTTGGGAGAGAATGAAGGAAAAACTCAAAGGTAAGTTCCTTCCTAATGATTACAATGTTCAATTGCTTAAAAAACTTCAAAATCTTAGGCAAAAGGACTTAGATGTGCAAGCATACACTGAGGAGTTCTATAGGTTAAGTATAAGGACAAAGCATGAGGAAGATGAGGAATAAAGAGTGGCAAGGTATCTTAATGGTCTAAGGTATAATATACAAGATGAAATAAGTTTGATGACACCCAAAACAGTGGAAGCATGTTTTCAAATGGCTATAAGGGAAAAGGAAAAGGTGGAGATGAGACAAGAGAAGACTGCAAGAGGAAGAGGCAATACTTCTAGAGGGAGAGGAACCTTCTCCACACCAAAATAGTCCAATCAAGAACAAGAAGATACTGATAAAGGTAAAGAACTAGTGGTTGAATCTAGAGGTGGATGGAGAGGTGGAAGAACAAGTTTTAGGGGCAAGTATTCAGATCAAGGAAGAGGTTCTAATATTTTTTTCATGGAAGTTTTATAACTATGGTGAGTTTGGCCATCCATTCTACAAATGCCCTGAGAAATTTGGTGCTACATCAAGTGGAATAAAAAGGAAAGGTGAAAGAAGAGCACAATTTGTTTAAGAAGAGGAATGTGAAAGTTCAAACTACAATAATTGTGTTCTTGAAGTTGGTGAAGCTTTGATGCTACAAAGACAACTCTTGAAGGCCTCCAAAGAGAAGGAACCATTGCAAAGGATAAATATTTTCAAGACCACCTACAAGAGCAAAGGTAAAGTATGCAAGTTAGTAATAGATTTAGGCTCCACTAATAATATAGTATCAAGAGAGATGTTAGATAAATTAAGTTTGGTGAAAGTTCCTCATGAAACACCCTACAAGGTGTCATGGCTAAATGATGACCAATCACTTATAGTCAATGAGCATGCCTTAGTTGAATTTCAGATTGGAGGTTACAAAGATAGGGTACTTTGTGATGTTCTACCAATGCAATGTTGCCATTTGTTGCTTGGTAGGCCATGGCAATTTGAAAAACATGTTGTGTATGATGGAAGGGCCAATACATATCAGATTGAACATAATGGGAACTCATTTACCTTGATCCCATTTCAAGAGGAAGTCAAGGAGAAGACAAAGGCAACAAAGGTAATAATGATGGGTAAAAAAGAGTATGTGAAGATGGGGAAAGTCAAGAATGATCAGTTGGCAGCCATGAAAAAGGTTGCAAACATTAGGATAGAGGTATTGTAGGTTGGTGCATAGTTGGAAAGGAGAGATAATGAAAAGAAGATGTTAGAGATTGACTTAGAGAAGGCCATAGGTGGTTTGCTTGTAAAGAATCCAAACAAATTGGAGAAGTGTGATAGTATCATGGTTGGGAAAATGCTTTGTCCACTTGTTGGAAGAAAGGTTGTTGGGAAGGTGTATTCCATCAATATGGTGGTTAATAACTCTGATAAAATAGAAGCCTTTGGGTCTGAGAGCATGAGAAGAGATGCAAAGACAAAGAGTGAAGTGAATCAAGGTACTTGGACAAAGCATTTGAATGAGTTTAAGCATGCAAGGATGATGAAGGACAGAGTTCAAGAAACAAGAGGTAAGTGTTTGTTTGCAGGTATGACATCAATTTCAGTTAAGAATAATGGTGGGAAGCTTGAGGCGGGTCTGTTTGCAGAGAAGAGACAATGGCAAGGTGGACACAAGTTCAACAATGCAAGAACCGGGTATATGGTCCCATGGAGGATATTTCCAAGTCAAGAATAATTTGTAGCACAAAGAGATGTTGTGAAAGAGATAGGTTTAAAGAAGTTTAGTCCTCATGGGACATGAGGTTTCTTTTAGTGGGGGTGTATGGTGTAGGGGCACCAAGTTCTAGCCATTAAGTTAGAAAGGTTCAAGTTTGAGTTTTGTGAAATTGGGTCATTTCAATGTAATAAGGCCATTCCAAGGCCATTTTAGTGTTGTAGGGGATCATTTTTGATTCATTTGTGTGTTTAGAGAGTTTATAGTGTAATAAAGTGTCAAAATCAAAAGTTGTCAAATTTGTAAGTTGCAAAATTGCAACAAATTTGAATGACAACTGTTAGATTTTTGAAAAGTTGTTTCTTTGGTGGTTGAAGTCAGTTGGGAAAAGGTAGTTGGGTGTATTTTTGTTTAAAAATGCCTCACCTGGTTCAATTTTGGGGTTGGAAATGCTGTAATTAGAAGAAGATCAATAAAATTCATTGTTTCCTTAAAATTTTATGTATTTTTCCAGAAATTATGATGTTTTTTTGAACTGTACAGTTTCGTACAAGGTGATTGTGCTCTCTTTTGGATGGAATTTGGTGGGAAGTAGACCTAAAATCATCTTTGACTTGTTTTGAAGCAATTTCATATGTTTTTATGCATTTGAGAAGCAATTTGTTGAGGGTCAGTCTGTTACCCTGTTTTAAGGGTTTTTAGTGCTTTAAAATGTTATTTTAAGTCTTCCACCCATTGTATGCTTCTGTAACTTGGTGGAAAGGCTTAGTTAGGTTCATAAAACATGTGTGTAAAGTTTCATGTGTAGGGGATGTCTGGATCATGGTTTTTGATGATGCCCTCGATGGCATTTTGTGTGTTTTTGAATGAAAAGGAGAGGTTAGAGAGGGGAAAAGTGATAAATATTTGAGGTTAGTCAATTTTTATGTCTTCTTAAGTTTGTGCAGACTTTTTTGGAGGTTTTGAATGCATTGGGTTGGTCTAGTAAGGTTTGCAAGTGGGTTTTGCAATAAACCCTCATATGAATAGCCTAAAACAAGGGTTTCTTCAATAGGTGTTAGGGAAGGTGTGTCTTTGCAAAAAAATGGTGGAATTGGTGGTTTTGGAGGCTGGTGAGAGCTGAACCATTGAGTTTTTGGGTTTGTGAGGCATTTCTAAGGTGGTTGCTTTGGAAATTAGGCCTATTTGGCCATGTTGAGTAGTGTAGTTTACTTGTTTTGTGAAGGTTAGTCCAAAAGAGTCCTATGTGGGGTTGATGTATACTGAAGAAGGATTAAATGGGTGCTTAAAATGGTGGCTTGTTGTAGAGGTTGTTAAGGGATTCTGAGAGTTAAGTTGGAGAAAAGAGGTCTACAAACCTATAAGAGTGAATAGGTGGAAAGTTGAAAGTGAGCCTATATTGAGTTTTGAGGGAAGGAAGGAAGTTGAAATCCTTTTGTATTGTGTAAGTGGATTATTTTCCACCCTGGTTGCTATCACTTTTTTCCACCATTCATGTGAACATATTGTCGAATTGAAGTGACAAGGGGAAATTTCTATAACATATGGCATGTTTCCTGTGTAGAGATGTCACGCTCCACAAGAATGTGCATCATGAATTTTTGATATGCAAGAAGTGCTCTATCATCAACTATATTTTTATTTTCAAGTCTTTTCAACATATCAAGGTAATTTTCTGATTTCTTCTCAAATTTAGCTGCATATTTAGAGATATAATTTAATACAATCTACCTAGAAACAACTGGTTGGCTGTCAACATTGGCACACTAGATTGCAAGCATGGGTGGGCTATGAATATTTAGGTGATCATCATTTCTTGCTGGCTTGTATGATTTGTTAGACTTAGCATCAAATGCCAATGTAGAGGTAAGTTGTTGCTGCCAAGGTGCTTTATTCTGACATTGTAATTGCTCTCCTTTTTTCCTTAAACAAGTATATTTAGAGCATTTTGTGTGCATTTGAACTGTATTTAGAAACTCTTCATAATCTATGATTGGATCACTAGAAATAATATGGCTCGTGGAAAGTAAGCACAAATTTTATTCAGAACAAAGATACATTCTGAGCAATCTTTGTGTAGGGCAACATGGATTCCAAGTTGAAACATATCTATCAAAAAACTCCCTTGCCATGGTAACACCATGGTGATTGACCAATCAAGAGTGTCCATGTTCGAGGCTTTTGGAAGCCATAAAAAACCATGCACATGTGCAGAGCCATGATGCTACCATTCATATCTATACCAATAATCTTTTGCGTGCAAAATATTTTCAATCACCTCTTCATGGAAAATTTAGAATCTATGATGCAGATATAAAGATGTTATATGTGGATCTTGAATAACACTATCTATCAACATCTTTTTTGAAGGCTTCATCGCCAAACATGCCACAAAAGAGAAAAAAAATTGTAGATCAAGCCATTTTGTGTCTGCACAACTCAAAGTGAAAAAAGGGTAGGTATCCCAAGTTGTTCAATCATTGCAGATAGTTGGGCTCGACAAGAGTTCCAGAGAGAGCGAGTCCTACGCAATGATGCACCAAAATGCATTAGTTTCTCTACTATCTATCCATCAAGAGTAGCTTGAATTTGTTCATGCAATGCAAACAAAGACTTTGGGATTTTGTCTTCCAAATCTGCTTTGAAGAAGACAAAAACAGTTTGTTGACTGTCATGTCTCATTATCAAGTTTTAGAGGAAATACCTAAACCTAACATGTTTGCCAAATATATGGTCAAAATATCTCATTAAGTGGAGGGCATATTCATGCAAGTGAATTTGAACATTCCTTGATTGAAGGGGAAGTGTTGCTCTAGTGGGGAACAATGTTGGGAAAACCATTGTAAATAAACCTTCAGTGTTGTATTCATTAACAGGAGAAGAGCTAATTTTAGGCCAACACAAGATATTCTGCTCCTTTTTTTCAATTTGTAATACCTATTTGATTGTTTGGAGCTCTCGTGTAGCATTTGGAAAGAAAGGGATAAATGATGAAAATTTTGAATAGCCATTTTCATGTTGATTAGCATTTGTTGAGCTGGTTGATGGCACCAAGTCTTTATTGGAAACTTTCTCTATTATATGCAAGAAATTGGAGACATCAACATCAACATCAAGTAACATATTAAGATCCTCAACATCAATCTCAAACATCATTGTAGTATTTATCATATTGAATTTTATATTTCAATGCATCCATGACATGATGTTTATTAACATAGCAGTCGTAATTTCCACCTTCAATGGTGACTCGTCATACGATCACAACCTCAAGGTATTGCAATCGGCGTGACAAAAGTTTTGCAATGCTCGAGATATCTTGAGGAAAGCTTATTGTGTGACCACTATATTTAAACTACCCTCCTCTAGCATGAGACACTTGTAAAATTGAAGCCACCCTAGAAATAAGCATTTCTTCAACCTGTGTTAGCTTTTTTAGCAAGAATGGTTGTGGGCCTGGGTCCATGCCATTTGCAGAGCTGAAGCGGTGGGATCCTTTTTTAAAATAATATCTAGCACACGTGGTTGTTGAACTAAATACATGAGTGCACATCCCAATGTAGCTTTCTTTGCATATCTGATAAACTTCAAGATTCGACGATGCATCTATGCAGTACCAGAACTGTTTCATCGAAGAAAGGTAGAAATCATTGAAAATTTCTTTGAGCTGTTGTTGGTGTGCTAGTGCAGCAGGGGGATTGATCTGAAATTGTACATTGAACATATCTTGTGACACTGATATCAATATGTTTCTATCCAAACTACCATCCATAATTTGGCAGCCTGGGTGAAGAAGACAAGTTGGGGTAAAAGGAGTGGCATCTACCATTGCCAATGAGGGATGCAAGGGAAGATTTTTAGTAGAAATACCTACAAGTGTGCTTGCTGCAATTAGCCTTTGCAAGTATTTTGTACGGTGCTTTGAACACAAATTTTCTCTCTATGTTGTCTATAGTACAAATGGTTTTGTTGCTATTTTTTAGCCCTTTTAATTCAGCAATTGATTGGACTGTTGAACTTGAATTTATTGGCACAACCTAGGAATATACATGCAAGCTCAACCATATTAGCATATATGAATATACATGTATAACCATAGATATTTTTAAATTAGTTATTACACATAAACATATAAAAAAATATATGTGTATCCATGTGTATATAAATGCATATCTATGGATGATCACAAAAGGAATAGCATGGTTTGAACATTGGAATATATATATATATAAGTATTCTATAGATTTATATGTTAACCATTTCCACTATTTCACTATTGTTATATCCCATGTTTAGAACAATATAATATTGGATGCACGCAACCAGTCCAAAGTTGTGCAGCTATGTTGCACTTTCCATTTTTCATGTTCCTATATACCCTAAGTTTTCCTTACCCATCAAATTATCTTTGGCCTATTTATTCGGAGTTTCCCCCCAGGATTTTTGTTAGCCTAGGCATGCAATTCATTCCTCATCACCTTCAATGAATATGTCTAGAAGGTTGGTGACGAGTTTCCCAGGTTTGTTCACAATGAGGATCCATGGAGGTGGAGTATGTTGTCCATGTGGGATGGCAGTGTTAGAGGGTTGGGCTGCCTAGATAGGTGGAAGCCAAGTGAAAAATGCTTGCTTACGTTGTTGCATGATGGCTATGAACACAATAGGAGGAAGTATACTTTTTATACAATTTCTCTATTTGTCTATAATATTTAGTAGCAAAGAATGTAGCTTGAATTTTGAATTGAAAAGGCAGTTGTTATATACACTGCTTGTCTTGTATCAATACTTGTCAATAGGAGCAGTCTCATATATATATCTATATCTATATCTATATCTATATATATATATATGCAAAGGGTTGGTATGAAAGCATAAAGATATTCAAAATAAAATTGGTTTAGTGGTTGTACAGATATGTTCAGTTTTGTGTCTTCTGTGGATGGGACATGTTATATGCTTTTTGTGAACAATGCATTTTTTTGAATGTTATAGTACATAAAGATACACATACAATTGCCCCTACATATGTATATTTTTTAAATGCACATTAACATAGGATCAATTTCATATATATATATGCAAAGGGTTAGTATGAAAACATAAAGGTATTGAAGATAAAATTAGTGTAGTAGTTGTGAAGGTATGTTCAATTTTGTATTTTGTATGAATAGAACATGTTATATGTTCTTTGTAAAAAAATGTGTTTACAAATTATCATAGTTCACCTCTTCTATTCTCCATATTTGAAAGTTCTATTTAATGTGGGTTTTCAATCATTTGTCATTTTCCTATGATTCTTAAGTGTTTTTTCTAATAATTGTTTTACAATTTCCCAAATTGTCTATAATATTTAGTACCAATAATGTAGCTCGAATCAGATGCAGCATTGAAGTTATCTGTTTGGTTTGCATCCTTCTCAACTTCACATATACATATACACATACACGTACACATACACATACATATACATACACATACACATACACATACACATACACATACACATACACATACACATACACATACACATACATACACATATACATATACACGTATACATATACATATACAAAAAAAGGATGTTTTTATGTGCTAGAAAATATCAATGTGTATCTACTTCCACATCTATATGCTTTACCAGGGTCAACCATGTGTGTGTACACCTTAAAGCCAAGAAAATTGGAAACATAAATAGGAA
Organism: Sequoia sempervirens; assembly: GCA_007258455.2. Taxonomy (NCBI): domain Eukaryota; kingdom Viridiplantae; phylum Streptophyta; class Pinopsida; order Cupressales; family Cupressaceae; genus Sequoia; species Sequoia sempervirens. The sequence goes on along the minus strand of VDFB02259761.1, from coordinate 213,054 downwards.
AGGGTATCTAGTGTGTGTTTCTATATTTGAGAATATTTAAAATAAACAAACTGAAAGGAAATGTTTAGGTTGAATACAAAAGAGGAAGGGAACAATAACAACAAATTCACAGTAGGCATAACAAAAAGGAAATATATACTTATGGAATCAAGATATGAAGGCTGGTGGTTCTCACCCTCAGAGCCGGATTTTGCAGTGGAACCCATGGGGGATGTCAACAAATCAATCTTGGGGGGCTCTAGAGACCCATTCACAAAGCCTGATTCTGTAGACATAGTTTTGGGAGCTTTTGTAGGGAGAAAATATTGGAATTTGAGTTGACTAATTAAGAGCTCTATTTCATAATAAAAATAAAAGATTAATGTATTGCAACGTCCAATGGCAACTGGTAGACAACTTAGAAATATCGATAATTTGTCAACCATTTTACTAGTTTGATTAAATGAAAATGGGTATAACCATTACACTTTTAATAGTGTCCAAACAGTAGGAGATGCAAGAACAAGAATAAAATGCACTTTTAATACTGTCCAAATAGTAGGAGATACAACAACAAGAATTAAAATTCACTTTTAATACTGTCTAAATAGTAGGAGATACAACAACAAGAATAAAAATGATAAATGCAAATGTATATATCCCTATATGTATCTATTTATCTTTGAGGTTGCTTATATATGTATGCATGTAGTTTTTACTATATTTCTACATATACCTATATGCAGTTATTTGTATATGTTGCTAGTTGGTCCCTTCATCCTTTCTTATCCAAACAATAAGATATACAACAATAAGAATAGAAATGATTAAGTACATCTATGCATTGAATTTCCTCTTTTTCTGCACATTTAAAAAACACACATATAACCAGATATATATATATATATATATCCATATGTACACATGTATATATCTATTTATATGTACACTACTATATCTAAATAGATGTGTATACTATATTTATTCCTGACTATGTACTCATTGACATGCCAAACAAGGACCTCCGTAAAAGTGGGAATAATGTCAAAGCTACACAACGGCAAGAAGGAACAATAAGCAGAGGGAGAAAGTTCTACAAGTCAACAACATGTTTTAAACATTGCAACTTATTAAAATATATATGCAATAGGAGGGCTCTTCGACACCTTCAAACACAAAAGCAACATGGTAAATGGTTGCTTGCGGTGTTGGACAATGGCAATCAAGATGGCGGACCAAGAAAATGCAATATTCAATGTTTGCAACCTCAAAAAATTACATTGTTGCTCGCTCGAACTATAGTGTTGTGCACTATTTTTGGTGTTTTTCAATGTATTCAGTTTCGATAGGCACATTCATTGACCTTTGTAAAAATGGGCATAATGTCAAAGATGCACAACAACAAGAAGGAACAATAAGCAGAGGGAAAAAGTTCTGCAAGTCAGCAACATGTTTTAAACATTGCAGCTTATTAAAATATATATGCAACAGGGGGGCTCTTGGCCACCTTCGAACATAAAAGCAGAATGGTAAATGGTTGCTTGCGGTGTTGGACAATGGCAATCAAGATGGCGGGACCAAGCAAATGCAATATGCAATGTTTGCAGCCTCAAAAAATACATTGTTGCTCGCTTGAACTATAGTTTTGTGTTTTTGGCGTTTTTCAATGTATTCAGTTTCAATAGGCACATTCATTGCCAAAGTGCAATCGATTTTATAGCTTTGTTATGAACATGCTACACATATTGCACCATTAAATGCTCTGTTATTAACAACATCTCAATGCTACATCATTGAATGCTATGGTTGTATTGTAGCAATTTATTTAGAAGCTAAATAAAACTTACATATGTTATTTTTAACTCTTTTTCAATCAAAGTCTACATAAATACAAATAAAGATAGCATACACAACTATTTAGATATACATGTGTATATATAAATTGATGTTGCATTGTCAAACGAGCCATAGTGGTCTTGGTCTATATATATGGATATATATTTCTACCTATATGTATATTTTTAAATATGAAACGATGAATTCAATACATATATATATGTGTATATGTATCTATCTATGTTTCGGGGAATTCAATACAATTTCCCTTTTTGTCAATAATATTTAGTAGCAAATAAGTGTTATTCTAACACCTCTTATACAATTTCTCTATTTTTCTTCAATATTTATTACCAAAGAACATAGCTCAAATCTTTTATCAATATGTTTCATGATATTTTTTTTTCTCATCTGCTTGAATCTTCCTGCAACAAACTGCCCGGGTCTATTTATGAAAGCGGTGGAGCTTGCTAATTATGTGGGATGACACTATCTATGTTTCACGATATTCTTTTTTCCTCATATGTTTGAAGTTCCCCATAACAAATTGTTCTTCATGATATTCTTTTTTTCAGTTCCCCATAACAAACTGTTCATTATTGTAGTTTTCCTCTTCTATTCTCCATATTTTAAAGTTCTATTTAATGTGGGTTTTTGAACATCTGTCATTTTCCTGTGATTCTTAAGTATTTTACTAATAGTTCTTTTCCAATTTCCCTTTTTGTCTTGTATCAATATTTTTCATGATATTCTTTTTTTCTCAACTGTATGAAGTTCCCCATAACAAACTATTCTTCATGATATTATTTTTTTTAGTTCCCCATAGCAAATTGTTCATTATCGTAGTTTTCCTCTTTTATTCTCCATATTTTAAAGTTCTATTTAATGTGGGTTTTCGAACATCTATCATTTTCCTATGATTGTTAAGTGCTTTTCTAATAGCTCTTTTCTAATTTCCCTTGACCAAAAAAGTTTATATGTGGACATGTATGTATGTGAAATTACTTACAAAGAACATTCAAAGTGAAGAACCCAGTTTGATTGAAATGCATGTATAGATTTAGGTTTGGAGCATATTCATGCTTACCTAAAATTCTATCACTATCTAGAGAAGGTGTAACAAAAATTTCTTCAATTGAATTGGGTTCTTCATTTGAACTGGGTTCAATATTTAAAGAAATGTGAGCAGCAACAGAGGTTTTTGTGAGTATTTCCTTTACGAAACTGGATAAAAATAATATCATAAAACATATTGATACAACACAAGGAATCTATGTAACAGTTGGCTTGTCAATTCAAAATTCAAGCTACATTATTTACCACTAAATATTATAGACAAAATAGGGAAATCGTAAAAGAACTATTAGAAAAACACTTAAGAATCATAGGTAAATGAAAGATGATCGAAAACCTACACTAAACATATTGATACAAGACCAACAGTCTATTGCAACAAACCCACATTAAATAGAACTCTTAAAGCCAATGGGTAGCAACAACCTGTAATGTGGGTTTTCGAACATTTGTCATTTTCCTGTGATTCTTAAGTGTTTTTCTAATAGCTCTTTTCCAATTTCCCTTTTTGTCTTGTATCAATTTATGTTTCATGATATTATTTTTTTCTCAACTGTTTGAAGTTCCCCATAACAAACTGTTCTTCATGATATTCTTTTTTTCAGTTCTCCATAGCAAACTATTCATTATCGTAGTTTGCCTCTTCTATTCTCCATATTTTAAAGTTCTATTTAATGTGGGTTTTCGAACATCTATCATTTTCTTGTGATTGTTAAGTGTTTTTCTAATAGCTCTTTTCCAATTTCCCTTGACCAAAAATTTTTATGTGGAAATGTATGTATGTGAGATTACTTACAAAGAACATTCAAAGTGAAGAACCCAGTTCAAGTGAAATGCATGTATAGATTTGGGTTTGGAGCATATTCATGCTTACCTAAAATTCTATCACTAGCTAGAGAAGGTGTAACAACAATTTCTTCAGTTGAACCGGGTTCTTCATTTGAACTGGGTTCAACAAAAGAAATGTGAGCAACAACAGAGGTTTTTGTGAGTATTTCCTTTACAAAACTGGATAAAAAGAATATCATAAAACATATTGATACAACACAAGAAATCTATGTAACAGTTGGCTTGTTAATTCAAAATTCAAGTTACATTATTTGCCACTAAATATTATAGACAAAATAGGGAGATTGTAAAAGAACTATTAGAAAAACACTTAAGAATCACAGGTAAATGATAGATGATCAAAAATCCACACTAAACATATTGATACAAGACAAGCAGTCTATTGTAACAAACCCACATTAAATAGAACTCGTAAAGTCAATGGGTAGCAACAACCTGTAATGTGGGTTTTCGAACATCTGTCATTTTCCTGTGATTCTTAAGCGTTTTTCTAATAGCTCTTTTCCAATTTCCCTTTTTATCTTGTATCAATATGTTTCATGACATTCTTTTTTTCTCAACTGTTTGAAGTTCCCCATAACAAACTGTTCTTCATGATATTATTTTTTTCAGTTCCCCATATAAAACTGTTCATTATCGTAGTTTTCCTTTTTTATTCTCTAAATTTTTAAGTTCTATTTAATGTGGTTTTTCGAACATTTGTCATTTCCCTATGATTGTTAAGTTTTTTTCTAATAGCTCTTTTCCAAATTTCCTTGACCAAAAAAGTTTATATGTGGACATGTATGTATGTGGAATTACTTACAAAGAACATTCAAAGTGAAGAACCCAGTTCAATTGAAATGCATGTATAGATTTGGGTTTGGAGCATATTCGTGCTTTCCTAAAATTATATCACTATCTAGAGAAGGTGTAACAACAATTTCTTCAGTTGAACTGGGTTCAACAAAATAAATGTGAGTAGCAACAGAGGTTTTTGTGAGTATTTCCTTTGTGAAACTGGATAAAAAGAATATCATAAAACATATTGATACGACACAAGCAATCTATGTAATAGTTGGCTTGTCAATTCAAAATTCAAGCTACATTATTTGCCACTAAATATTATAGAAAAAATAGGGAAATTGTAAAGGAACTATTAGAAAAACACTTAAAAATCACAGGTAAATGACAGATGATCAAAAACCCACACTAAACATATTGATACAAGACAAGCAGTCTATGGTAACAAACCCACATTAAATAGAACTCATAAAGCTAATGGGTAGCAACAACCTGTGCAAATGGCTATAATGCCATAGACTTAATTGAAAATTTGAGCTACATTGCTTGGCACTAAATATTATAGACAAATAGAGAAATTGTAAAATAACTATTAGAAGAGCACTTAACAGCCACTAAACTAATTTTATCTCCAATATGTTTATGGTTTCATACTAACCCTCTGCATATATATATATATATGCAATCACTCCTATGTTAATCTACAATTGCTCCTATGTTAATGGGTATAACGAAAAAGATGCACAAAGATAACTAAAACAATAAACGAAGGGCGATAAAATTACTAACTGTAACCATATTTTTTGACAAAAGAAAGAAGATTTAACTACAATTGATCCTATGGTAATGGGTATAACGCCAAAGATGCATAGAGATAACTACAAACAATAAACAAGGGGCAAAAAAATTACTAATCCTAACCATATTTTTTGATGAAAGAAAGAAGATTTAACTACAATTTCTCCATCCATACATAGCCATAATCTCTTTGAAGTCTCCAAAATGGGTATAACGCCAAAGATACAAACATATAACAAGAAGACATGAAAAATAAATTAATCATTTATGCAAAATATCCATGTAAAATGAATTACATATTATGGAGAACAACAGTTTTAAAACCCTCCAATCTGCTATAAAATGGAGCCAAAGCCAATGATTTTTAGAACACTCTACTATCAAACCAACCACAAAGCCAAAGGCAACAATTTTTAGAATAGTCCACTATCAAACCAACACCACAATGACTCTTTCGATAATGCAACTTAATCAATATATTTTTTGGCACATTCTAGAGTATACTTTCCTACACTGTAACATTGAATATTGCATTTACTTCCTCCCATGCCATCGTACAACAACAGCAGGATGCATTAACCCTCGCACAAGCAAACACTTACCATTTTGCTTTTGAGTATCAAGGAGACCAACTCCACCACCACCAACCCACCTAATTAGAAAGCTCCACATCATCATAAAAACCCTAGGGAAGTCGTCACCAGCTGGGAGATATCTCACGTTGACAAATCCTATTCACAGCTGGGCTGACAAAAATCTCGACGGAAACTTCAAACAAATAGCCTATTGGCTAATTATATCACTTACAATAAAAAATTAGGATATATGTCTTGTATGTATTTTGAGGTGTGACTTTTTCCACCCACTCTTTTCTAAACATGTTTTAATATTAACTTTTTTATATCAGATAATATAAGAAATTTATTCATTAGAAAAAATAAAATTCAAAAATAACAAAAAAGTAATTGTAATTTACAATGTAACCCTTTATTATTTTCTACAATTATAAATTTGTAATATTCCAAACTAATACAAGTTCATTTTTATAATTAGCCGATAGGCTATTTTGTTTGAAGTTTCCACTGGGATTTTTGTCAAACTAATCATGAATTGGATTTACTGGCGTCGGAGATGTCCCAGCTGGCAGTGACTTGACTAGTTTTTTTGTGGCGACATGGAGCTTGGTAATTACGTGGGTTGGCAGTGGTGGAGTTGGTGTCCTTGATACGCAGAAGCTGAATGGTAAGTGTTTGCTTGTGGGAGTGTTAATGCATTATGTCATTGTTGTACGATGGGGGTGGACAGAGTAAATGCGGGCAGATGAAGTAAATGTAGTATTGAGTGTTGCAGCATGGGAAAGTATACTTTGATTAAGTTGTATTATCGAAATAGCCATTGCGGTGTTGGTTTCATAGCAGACTATTGTAAAAATTGTCGCCTTCGGCTCCATGGTTAGTTTCATAGTAGATTGGAGGGTTTTGAAACTATTGTTCTCCGCAATCTGTAAGTCATTTTACATGGGTGTTTTGCATAAATGATTTATTTATTGTTTATGTTAAAATTGTTGTTCTATGGAATCTGTAAGTCATTTTATATGGGTGTTGCAGTGTGGGAAAGTATAGTTCGAAATGTGCCAGAAAATATATTGATTAAGTTGCATTGTCAAAAGAGCCATTGTAGTGTTGGTTTGATAGTAGACTATTCTAAAAATCGTTGGCTTCAATTTCATGGTTCATTTGATAGGAGGCCATTGCAAAAATCAACGAATTCAACTCTGTTTTAAAGTAGATTGGAGGGTTTTAAAACTGTTGTTCTTTGCAATCTGTAAGTCATTTTACATGGGTGTTTTGCATAAATGATTTATTTATTGTTTATGTTAAAAATATTGTTTTCCAAAATTTGTAAGTCGTTTTACATAGGTGTTTGGCGTTATGGTTTTGTATGGATGGAGAAATTGTAATTAAATCTTCTTTATTTCATCAAAAAATCTGCTTAGGGTTAGTAATTTTTTCATCCCTCGTTTATTGTTTGTAGTTATCTTTGTGCATATTTGGCCTTATACCCATTACCATAGGAGAATTTGTAGTTAAATATTGTTTCTTTCATCAAAAAATATGGTTAGGGTTAGTAATTTTATCACCCTTCATTTATTGTTTTAGTTATCTCTATGCATCTTTATCGTTACACCCATTAACATAGGACCAATTGCAGATTAACATAGGAGTGATTGGAGATATATATATATGTAGAGGGTTAGTATGAAAGAATAAACATTTTTGAGATAAAATTAGTTTGGTGGGTGTTAAGTGTTATTTTTTTTAATATCTCTTTTATCTGTTCAATTTATTTGTTTGAAGTTTCTGACGGGATTTTTCGTCAGGGTAGCTATGAATATGATTTTTCGTGTAATAGCTCTTTTACAATTTATCTATTTGTCTAGAATATTTAGTGCCAGACAATGTAGCTCGAATTTTATCGATTAAGTCTGTGGCATTATAGGAATTTTCTACAGGTTATTGCTACTCATTGGATTTATGAGTTCTATTTAATGTGGGTTTGGTGCCAAAGAATGTAGCTTGAATTTTGAATTGACAATCCAACTCTTACATAGACTGCTTGTCTTGTATGAATATGTTTAGTGTGGGTTTTCAATCATCTGTGATGAATATTTTTAGTGTGGGTTTTCAATCATCTATGATTTATGTATGATTCTTAAGTGTTTTTCTAATAATTGTTTTACAATTTCCCTATTTTGTCTATAATATTTAGTGGAAAATTATGTAGCTTGAATTTTGAATTGAGAAGCCAACTATTACATAGAATTTGTTGTTAGAACTTGTCTAGATAGTGATAGAATTTCAGGTAAGCAGGAATATGCTGCAAACTCAAATCTATACATGCATTTGACTTGAACTGGGTTCTTTAATTTGAATATTATTTGTAAGTAATTTCACATACATAGATCTCCATATCTAAACTTTTTTGGTCAAGGGAAATTGGAAAAGACCTATTAGAAAAACACTTAACAATTACAGGAAAATGACAAATGTTGGAAAACCCACATTAAATAGAAATTTAAAATATAGAGAATAGAACAGGAAAACTATGATAATGAACATTTTGATATGGGGTATTGGAAAAAAGAATATCATGAACAACAGTTTGTTATGGGGAAGTTCAAACAGTTGAGAAAAAAAGAATATCATGAAACATATTGGTACAAGACAAAAAGTGAAATTGGAAAAGAGCTATTAGGAAAACACTTAAGAATCACAGGAAAATGACAGATGTTCTAAAATCCACATTAAATAGAACTTTAAAATATGGAGAATAGAAGAGGCAAACTATGATAATGAATAGTTTGTTATGGGGAACTGAAAACAAGAATATCATGAAGAACAGTTTGTTGTGGGGAAGTTGAAACAAATGAGGAACAAAGAATATAATGAAACATATTGATATAATAAACTGCCATCCCACATAATTAGCAAGCTCCACCCCTTACATAAATGGACTTGGGTAGTTTGTTCCAAGGAGCTTCAAGCAAATCAAGAAAAAAAGAATATCATGAAACATATTGATACAAGATTTGAGCTATGTTCTTTGTTAATAAATATTGAAGACAAATAGAGAAATTCTATAAGAGGTGTTAGAATAAAAATTAGTTTCTAGAAGTCATTTTACATGGGTATTTTGCATAAATGATTTATCTATCATATTTAATGCCAATCAATGTAGCTCGAATTGACAATTAAGCATGTGGTGTTATACGCATTTTCCAGAGATTGTTGCATCATATAATTGTTGTCATAGCCTAAAGAAAATAGGTATCATCATAAAGAACTAGGTTTAAATAATTGATTTGGCAAGTTGAAAAGATATCTATGTAAGTGCGGAGAAAAAAATAGTTTGGTGGCTTTTAAGTGTTATTCTAATAGCTCTTTTATATGTTCAACTTTATATTTTTAATTTGAGAAAAAAAATATATCATGAAACATATTGGTACAAGACAACAAGAAAAATTGGAAAAGAGCTATTAGGAAAACACTTAAGAATCATAGGAAAATGACAGATTTTCTAAAACCCACATTAAATAGAAGTTTAAAATATGGAGAATAGAAGAGGTAAACTATGATAATGAATGGTTTGTTATGGGGAACTGAAAAAAAGAATATCATGAAGAACATTTGTTGTGGGTGATAGGTTGTCGTTAAGTCCCATTACTTTAGAATAAAATATCCAAATTGTCAACCAGGTAGTGTTCAAGGCAATCTGCAATAGAAGAGTTCTGGAGTATCTCCCTCAGGTTCCTTAAATTTTTAAGAACAACTTTAAATTAATTCTAACTTCAAACTGTTTAACTACCAAACTAAAAAGTAATCTATTCCTAAGAAAATAGAAAATATTTGAACTGTAAACATGAGTATACTAATTTAGAAAGCATAATAACTGAGTTAAACAAACATAGAATCAATTTAAACTAAGAAACTGATTATAAGAACAAAAAATCTTATAACAATCCATAAAACATTTTCTTAACAGTCAAAACTCCAATAGTAAGTAACAACAGCTATGGAAGTTGAAAGGATAACAAATGCCTCAAAACTAAGATTTCATATTAGTGAATTTAAACAACTCTCTACAAAACATCAGTATAACAAAAGAAAACACTTATCTACTCCCATCGAGTGGCTAGCTCGTGGGACAACACATTCATTCCCAGCTCACATCCACAGCTATCTCAGAAACATCTCTATTAAACATAGTTATCATCCATAACTCATAACTCAGAATTTTAGATAACAATCTCTTTATTTATAAACTTTTGGAAAACATTTTGTCAGCATAACATTACTTTTTTACTGTGTATGTTACTTCTAGTGACTGTATCTTTTATAGAGAAACTATAACTACATGATATATTTCAGCTGGTATAGATAACCACTTAAAAAAATATCTAAAACAGATCTACATATAACTCGTCTATCCTATTACACATCATTTAAGAGGCTCAAGTCAAGCCATAAAGTCTTTTATTCAAAAGATAACAGAAATAACATCTTTTAAGAACAACAGTATTTTCGGTCCATCATCCTAAAGTTCCAGAGCATACTTCCAGCATATATCTCTAACTGTTCTGGAGCACGTGCCAGTTGGATACTTCAATCTGTAACTTGGTTGACCGATTATTATCTACAAAACACTTAAAACAACCCATTAAATATGTATTGGCAAATTACTTTAAGAAATCAAAAGAAATAAAGTTTATACAAGTTCTTACTAAAATTAAACAATTATTTCTTCTAAAATTTAATTAATTGGCAGAGGATAGAGATTTGCATATATAAACTAGGTCTTTGTGGCATTATTATGATGAGGTTATTTTTACCTCATTATTTTCTCCCCTTCCTAGTTCTTGGAAGGTCCTCCTGTCCCCTGATTATAATTCTTCCCTCTACTCCCTTCTTCATACTTTGCACTGATATCATATAAGTCTTTTGTTGTGTCATCAAAGTTAATAGGGGAATTATGGAAACCTACATGAAAAGAAACTCCCCTTTTCCATTCATTGAAGACTCTGTCATCCTGATCTGTGTTAATATGGAAAGCAGGGACTGGCTATAATAGTAAAGGAGGTTTGTACCTCATTCCTATCCATTTTGTTCTGAGATCTCCTAGAATTTTGGCCAAGGCATCTGCTCTTCTGAAGGACCATCTAAGACCAAGAGGAGAGATCACTTCTCTTTCTTTAAATATATAGGCAATGGAGTGTATCTCTCTTCACATGCATGCCAAGCCTTGCCAACCAATTTTTTCCCCTGTTCTATAAAATGATTATAGAAAACCCGAAGGCTATTATCATACCTTTCTTTCATTTTCTCATCCAGCAAAAGAGCTGCAAATGTCTTCTTAAAAGTTGCTGGTCTACTATTTGGAGATCTTATCTGAAGTCCTACACTTTTATTTGCTTGAACATATTCTTTATTTCATTCTTGCCAATGGATTTGATTCCGAAGAGTAGACAATAGAGATCTTAATTGTACTTCTCCCACAAAAAAGATTAACAAAGAAATTAGTATGTTGCTCTAACAAAAGATCATGGGTAAAGAATTCACAGAGCATATCTTGCTCTTCAAGTTTTGAGTCTACAAACACTTTCACAAATTCTTTATCATTCAGTTCATAGGGTTGATCATTGTAGATCCTAAGCAATTTCCATCTAAAACATTGCTCATTCAAAAACATGGAATATAATCTGGATGGCCTTCTACACAATAAAAGAAATTCAGCTATTTGACAAGCGTCATGTTTCCCCTTATAAGCTTTATGAAATGCTTCTCTTAATAATACCATTTCCATTTTCAATATGTTATTCTCAATTTGTGTATTCCTAAGAAAATAGCACTGTTCCATCCATTTCATTAATAATGGAGGAATCTGAATTTGGAACCATTTAGTTACTGTTGGCTCGGTTTGAACTTCTCTAGATTCCATCTTTGGTTTACCAGTGCTTTCCTGTAAGTCCTGCTCTAATTCTACAATCTTACTAAGAGAAGTATTCAATTCTTCTTTTTGTCTTTTCCTTTCCTCTTCAAAAGCTGAAAACATGAGTATAAAATTACCTTTTAAATTCTGAATTTCTTTATTTAATTCATCCCTATGTATCCTATTTTCCTTATCACAATTCTGAATTTGTAATTGCAGTTCACTAATAGATGTATCTTTTCCCTGCATTTCCATTTTTAAATCCTGAATTTTTTGATTCCTTTCATTTATTGCAGTCTTATACACCATGATTTCCTCTTGTTGTAATTCTATTCTTTCTTTATTTTCATGCAATTGATTTCTTAACTCTTCTATTTCTAATTTCAATTTTTCAAACTCCATATTAATATTTTCAGTTTCAACAATTTCAACAACTTTATTAATGACTGGAGACAATTCCCCTAACATACTATCATCAATCTCCCTAAAAAGTGGAGATTGTTCCTTTTCTATCCCCTATTTTTCTTGTTCTACCGCTTCCTCTTCAGATACCAAATGAAAATGCACTTCTTCAATAGATATTTATTTTTTTGAGGATTGGTGAATTGACTCCTCAATTTCTAGATTCCTCTTTTGCTTTTTAGCTTTAGACCTTTTCTCGTTACTCTGTGCTGGGGTTTCTGCAGACCCAGAGGATAAACTTTTACTCCTCATTAAAGGAGGAGTATCCTGATAATTTAAAATAGTTGGATCACTTAGAAGAATAGTTCTTCTTTTCCTCTTCTTAACAGGATGAGTATCCACATTTGGACTCATTATCTCTACATCCTCTATCTGGGTAGGAGTTTCAAACTCATCTTTTCTTAATTCTGGCACTTCCTCACCAATTATGGTAGGAATTTGGGGTTTAGGAGCTCTAGGGTTTTTGGGGGAAGTTGCTCTGGAAGGTGAAGCAACTTGTTTTGAGGATTCACCCAATTCTATCTTCCTTCCTAATGTAGGCTTATCAAACTTCCCCAAAAAAATTTCCCATTTACTTTGAGGTTTCTTACGAAAATAATATTTACAAATCAATTGAATTAACCCATGGTGTTTTAATGGTCCTGAACCAATTTTGTATCTCTCTATTGAAGAATTAATAGAATCATTCAAGAAATGAGGCAAATTAACCCTTAGAGCAGGGTTTTCCTTCCCATACCGCAAATGTGTTAATATGCAGAATGTTGGTCCTACAAAAGTGCCAAGTTGACCTTCACAAGTGAAATATCTAATGATCCATGCAACAGCAGTACCCCACGGTTCTAAGATAGATGCTCTCTGAAACCCTTTATTATGTCCCCTAGTACTGACAACTATCATGGGTTGAGGATCTCCCTGTCTAATGAATAATTCTGATAATTTTTTATATGGAGTTTATGTAGTTTCAAATATTTTAATACCAGAATCTTCCAACCCTGAAATAGAATAGATAATTTTTGAACTCACCTTGAAACGCTTCACATGCAAAATCACCTGACCATTTGAGTAGCTTTCGGCAAATGCATTCACCAGCTTTTCATTATACCCTTCAAATTTCTTGATAAAATCCAACCAGCCTACTTCCTCAAACAACCGAGAGATATTACTTAACCCCAACAACTTTTCTGCAGAAGCCGGCTCAGATTTCTTCTTTGTGCCGCCCATTTTCTTGTCTCTCTTGCTTACCACCCTGCTGAAAAATTCAATAATGAAAAGGACTTGTGCACTGGAATTTTTGAAGATATGATCAGACTAATATCATTTACTCTACTCTTGCCTGTAGCTTACTATGTAATGATTTCAATTTGCATGAAGGGCCACAAAAAGAGTGGCGTACTTAACAATTAATCACCAAATGGCTCAATTTACTAAATTGGGAAAATAATTTCTTGCCAATTAATTATATTTTATTCAAAAATAACTACTTATTTAAAGCCAAAATTTGTACTTACTTCCATTCCATGATCACTTGAAGATCTTGTACCTCACGATTTGACGGGACGATGCAAGGGGATTAGCTAAGGTGATGGTATAATTATTATGAAATGAATGAAGAGACTCATGGATGATGAAGTTATTAATAAAGATAGGAAATTACGACGGATTTTATTTACAATGATAGAAGAAGACACATGTACCAATGTACTATAACCAAAGTATAGGAAAAAATTTGAAAATTTTCTTAGAAAGGAGTTGGCAAAATGAAGATGAATAAATTCTGGAGCATACGTAAAGCATGCATTTGGACTAAGAAGGTGGTTGAAGTTCCAGAGCATGCGTAAGACATGCATTAGGAACTAGAAAAGTAGATAAGTTCTAGAGCATTGCTAAAAGATGCAACTGAAATGGTGATCAAATGAAAGTTCTGGAGCATCATTGAAAGATGTGTCTAAAGCAGCCACAAATGAAAGTTTCAGAGCATCGTTGAAGGATGCAGCCAAAGCAGCGACCAAATGAAAGTTCTAAAGCATTGTTGAAAGATGCAGTCGGAGCAGCGACCAATGAAAGTTCTGGAGCATCGTTGAAGGATGCAGCCGGAGCAGCAACGAATGAAAGTTTCAGAGCATCGTTGAAGGATGCAACCGAAGCAGCGACCAAATGAAAGTTCTGAAGCATTGTTGAAGGATGTAGTCAGAGCAACAATGAATGAAAGTTCTAGAGCATCGTTGAAGGATGCAGCCGAAGCAGCGACCGATGAAAGTTTTAGAGCATCGTTGAAGGATGCAGCCGGAGCAACAACGAATGAAAGTTCTGGAGCATCGTTGAAGGATGCAGTCAGAGCAGTGACCAATGAAAGTTTTGGAGCATCGTTGAAGGATGCAGCCAGAGCAACAACAAATGAAAGTTCTGGAGCACTGGCCAACAGAATGATCAAGTTCCAGAGCATCATGGAATGGTGCTCTAGAAGTTGTTATTCCTTTATGAAAAGTCCTGCCAATGAAAATACATGTTAAAACTAAAATTTTAAGAAAGATGCTAAAAAATGAACTAAGTACACATTTTTTTTCAGATAACATAGAATCATTTAAATCAAAATAGACTCTATCTTAGCAGAGTCAATACATTGGATTTCTCCTTGCAGTTCTACCAGCTTTGTAAATTCTTCTTTATTAACTGGTTTGCGATAAATACGTAGGCGATGACCATTTACTAAGAGAGTTCGTAAATCACCATCGATAGGTTTTAACTACATTGTGCCATTCGAGAAAACTTGGGAAATTTCATATGGCCCTAGCCAATGAGTTCTGAGTTTTCCTTTATGATTGTTATATCTTGAATTGAATAGCAGGGCCCAGTCACCATTATGAAATTCTCTTTCCTTAATATATTTGTCATGCCAAACTTTCCATTGATGTTGAACTAATTCCGTTTGATGAACAACATCTAGATGAATCTCATCTAACTCATTTAACTGCAAAACTCATTCTATTTGAGCTCATTTCAAATCTAGATCCAATTCCATAGCTATTCGTAGGCTCTAAAGTTCAAATTAAATGGGAAGAAGAGGTTTCTTTCCAAAACCAAGCTCGTAGGGATTGAATCTAGTTGTAGATTTCCATGTTGAATTATATGCCCAAACAACTTCAGGCAACTTCCTAGCCCAATCTTTTCTTCCTAACGAGACATTTTTTGTTAGAATGTTTTCTAACTCCCTATTAGTCACCTCTACCTGACCATTTGCTTGAGGGTGATAGGGGGATGAATTCTTATGGCTCACTTGAAAATGGTTTGTAAATGCTAGGAGGAATTTGGACATAAATTGGGGTCCCTGATTTGTAACAATAGTTCGAGGGGCTCCAAATCGAAGAAAAAAAGATTTATAGAGAAAATTAGCAACTTGCTCTTCTCTAGAACCTCGTAAAGCTTGAACTTCAGCCCATTTTGTCAGATAATCAGTACAGACTAATATGTACTCTTTCCCTTATGAGGAAGGATCTATGGGGCCGATAAAATCTAACCCCAATTTTTCAAATGGTTCCAAAGTTACCTGGGGTTGCAACGACATCTCTGTCGAAGCAGTTGATCTTCCTACTCTTTGAAATTCATCACAATGACGAACATAATTTTTAACATCTTTATGCATTGAAGGTCAATAATATCCAGTACCTAGTATTTTATGGGAAGTTCTTTTTGCAGAATAATGACCCCCTGAAGGATCATCATGACAGGCCCTCAAAATACTATAAGTTTCATCAGCCCTGACACATCTTCTCAAAACCATGTCATGTCCACAACGAAATAACATCTCATTAATCCATTTAAATAGTGCACATTCTCGAATAAGTCACTTTCTTTGTTTAAATGTAAATTCAGAAGGTACTTCAGAAGTAGCCAAATAGTTGGCAATATCAACAAACCAAGGAACCTTTATAGAGATAGCAAAAAAAAATTCATCAGGGAACTCATCTTGTATAGGTGCTCTATCACCCTCTTCTTGTTTAATTCGAGATAGAAAATCTGCCACCTCATTAAATTTTCCTGGTTTGTCAAGTATTGTCATGTTGAACTCCTGAAGAAGTAATAACCATCTCATTATTCGACCATTAACTATAGGTTTATTCATTAAATATTTTACAACTGAATGATCTGTGTAAACTATAAATTTATATCCTATAATATAATGACAAAATTTTTTAATGGCATGAACAACTACTAAGAATTATTTTTCTGTTGTCATGTAATTTCTCTCAGCAGATGTTAAGTTTTTACTAATAAAATATATGGCATATTTACCCCCATCCTCATCTTCTTGTCCTAATACTGCACCAATTGCATCATCCGAAGCATCAGCATAAATGTGAAAGGGAAGACTCCAATTTGGTCCACGTAGTACAGGAGCAGAGACAAGCCTTTCCTTTATCATTTCAAATGATTGTTTACACTCAGACGTCCAACTAAACTCCACATCTTTTTGGAGTAGAGAAAACATAGAGGTCGCGATCTTACTGAAGCTTTCTATGAACCTTCTATAATATCCAGCGTGTCCAAGAAAACTTTGAACATTTGTTTGTGTTTTAGGTACAGTTAATTGTTGTATGACTTCAATTTTTTTAGGATCAACTTTTATTCCTTCTGAGGAAATGTGATGGCCTAAGACTATTCCTTGTTCTACCATTATTAAGCACTTTTGATGGCTAAGGGACAGTCGATTTTCCTCACAAACCTACAAAACCCTATCCAGGTTCTGAAGGGCTTCATCATAGGTTGACCCATATACTGTGAAATCATCCATGTAAACCTCTACACAATCGTTAACAAGTGCTGCAAATATAGCCAAAATGGCCCTTTGAAAAGTAGCTGGAGCATTACAAAGTCCAAAAGGAAGAACTCGATATGCATATGTACCCCAAGGACAAGTAAACGTGGTTTTTTCTTGGTCTTCTGGTGCTACCTGAATTTGGTTGTAACCACTAAATCCATCTAGGAAAGAAAAATATTTCATTCCAGCTAAATTGTCTAAAACCTGGTCAACAAATGGTAAGGGAAAATAATCTCTAAAGGTGGCTTTATTAAGTTCTCTATAATCCACACAAATTCTCCACTTGCCATTTTTCTTTGTAAAACTACCATGGGTGACACCCACTTACTATCTAAGATAGGATAAATAAATCCTGTACGGAGGAGTTTCTCAATCTCTACTTTAACAAGATCATTTAATGCAGGATTGAGTCGCCTCTGTGGTTGATGAACAGGTCTTATATTAGGATCAGTATAAATGTGATGAGTACAAACACTTGGGTGAATACCCCTCATGTCTATATAATCCCAAGCAAAATCTTTAGACCTTTTTACTAGCACATTAAATAATTTATCCTCTTGTATTTATGTCAACCAACTATTGATATTCATAGTTTTTCCTGGTAACAACATAATTGTTTTTGTTCCTAGATAAGCCAAAGTGATAGTATGTATTGGTCGTAACAAAGTGTTGAGAGGACAACTATGAGGTATGAATTGGTGAAATTTTGTAATATCATCAAAGAAATAACTTGTTCTAGGAATCATATTAGCCAAGGGACAAGGCATCCCCAAGGTAACATAATTTTGTTCCATCCCACTTATATCAATCGGTTATCCCAAAATTTCTGGTACATCCTCTATTACTTCTTCACTAGTACTTATAGCCAAATGTGCCACCTCATTCACTAACTCATCCTGTAAGTCCTCTCCATGTTGTTTAATCACTTCCATGGCCAAAGAGGCCAAATTGTCCTGCCCACTAAATTCTTCTAGTTCATCAATCCCAACTTTATTATACTCAGTTGGTTTAGCAGGAGGATATAAAAATAAATGTCTACTATCAGGACCATGTGAAATGGTCATACCTCCTTCTCGACAATCGATTTTAGCAGTGATAGTAGCCAACCATGGTCTTCCCAAAATTACTGGATAACTATCTTTGGGTGTAAGTGATTGAATTATTTGAAAGTCAACTGGGTATTCCCATCCATCGACTTTAACAAGAACATTCTTTATAACACCTTTTGGAATGGCTATAGACTGATTTGCCATCTGCAAGACTGTAGTTGTAGGACTTAAATCTGTAAGACTTAATTTCTCCATTACATCCACCATCATTACATTAATAACTGCTCCCAAATCCACCAATGCATTAGGTATTGCTACCTCGTTAATTGTAATAGTAATCAGTGGACTCCCAGGATCATCATATTTTGGAGCAACCGTATTCCTAGACAAAAATTCAGCTAGATAACCATCAATATGCACAGTGTTTATTTTCTTTGGTTTCCTTCCTGGGGTTCTAATACATAGTTTTTTAATCAACTGATTTAACTCAGGAATTTCCTTTATTGCTTGCAGCAAAGGAACCTCTATCTACAATTGTTTAATCTCCTGAATTAATGTAGTTTTAGAAACTAATGATATTTCAAGAGTATCTTTTGGAATTTTTGATTTTAAGCACTCCAGAAATGGCGCTTGAGTTTTCTCCTTTGAAAGGGTATCTCCTAACTCCTTTGGAGGACTATCTTTACTGGACTCAGTCAAAGACTGACCTTCCTCCTCCCGAGGAAGACTGGAAACTCCTGCTATTGGAGACTCAACTATATCCGTAGGTAGTATAGTATCTTTCTCAAAAATTTGAGAAATGGGTTCGTCCACTACTTCCTCAATAGTGGGTGATTGAAGCGTCCTACCAGATCGTAACTGAACATTTCCACAATGAATTGCATTTAGACCTGTGACATGATCTTGCTCCGTAGTGTATACCATAGTATTCTGTCTACTATTCTTTGGATTGGGAAGTGGTTGCGCCGGAAGTTGAGGTTGACTCACCTATTTAGTCTGAGGAAGATTTTGACTTGGTGGCAACAAATTTTGTTGTTGATTCCTCCTAGGACTAGTATAGAATTGATTATGTCCTTGATTCCATTGGGGAGCAATATGTTGTGGGTACCATTGTTGTTGCGACTGGTTTGGCCATTGCTGAGTTGCCCATTTGGGAGATCCCCAATAAGGAGTTCCCCAAGTAGGTTGTTGAGGTTAGGGCTGATTCCAAGATGGAGGCCATTGATTACCAGCCCAGTTATTCTGGGGTCTCCACGCAGAGTTGGGATTTTGGCCATAAGGAAAATTACCTCCCTGGCGTTGATTTAGGACATTTATTTCTTCTTCAACCTAAGCAGTTTTTTTCTTAGTATTCTTAAGATCGGTAAGAAGCTCACATTGATTGGTAGGGTGGCTTTTCTCACAAAGTTGACAAACATTAACCTTGTCTAATGGGCACTCCCATAAAAGATGTTTATTTCGACACCTAGGACAATAGATTGACAAAGTCTTTGGGTTACGTGTCTTTGCTTGTATACCATCCAACGTAGTATTCAATTGGACCAGTATGTCTATCTTCAAATTTTCTATTTCTTCTCGAAGTTTACCTATCTCATTATTCCCTTTGAAAAGATTTGTTTTTCGGATTCCTCCGCGAGTACGTGAAAAATTGTGACACAAATCACATATATCTTCAAGGTTTAATTGAGACACATCACCTTTTCCCATTAAATCAAGACTTTGTCTTGCATCATCATCAAGTCCTTTAAGAAATATAGTCTTGAGAATCTCAACACTAATTGTCATTTCCCCACATCGTTTAGATAAGAAAAGAAACCTATCCAAATAGTCTTCTAGACTCTCGTCCTCATTCTGCCGAAGTTTAAACAGTTCTTCCTTATGATCACTCACCCTACAATAACTCTGATATTTATTCAAAAACACAATCTCCATTTCTTCCCAAGTTGTAATACCTCCAGATGGTAGTCCCATAAACTAGCGAATGGCTAAATCCTTCAAAGTAGAAGGAAACAACTTCAATTTTTGGTTGTCATTCTTATAGTCATAGGTTTGACAAAGGACCTTAAATTTAAAAAGAAACTGGTCTGGGTCTTCCGAGGATAAACCATGAAATGTTGGGAGGAAAGCTAGAGAAATGCTTTTCATTGCTGTATCATCATTAGCATCAAGAGCAATAGGATAAGTGAATGTCCTAGGTGGTGGAGGATCATTATTATTATGGTTTCCACCATTACGGTTGGCTTCT
This sequence comes from Sequoia sempervirens, assembly GCA_007258455.2. Taxonomy (NCBI): domain Eukaryota; kingdom Viridiplantae; phylum Streptophyta; class Pinopsida; order Cupressales; family Cupressaceae; genus Sequoia; species Sequoia sempervirens. The sequence continues at coordinate 192,677 of VDFB02259761.1, read as the reverse complement.
GCCCTCCGATCTCCCATGATGTTTAGAGGAATTTGATCCTCAACAAAAATTTGTACCACAGGACAGTCTTTTGGAAGATAGTGGAAAGCCTCTGGTGGGTCAGGCTCAAGTAATTCATCAGTAGAATAATCTTCTGAGCCTTGGGCCTCCCTTTGTATAACTGGAATGTATTTTGGGGGGTTCTTTGGTATAAATCGTCTATGAGGGCCTCTTTTCCTGACCATGCATAAAAGGAAGCCACAGATAATATTTTTGTCCTAAAAGAGGTATTCAAGGCATCTTCTATTAACACTTTAAGCAAAATAAGCAAAAAGAGTCCCTGGCAACGGTGCCAAAAAGTGATAGGTTGTCGTTAGGTCCCATTACTTTAGAATAAAATATCCAAGTTGTCGACCGGGTAGTGTTCAAGGCAATCTGCAATAGAAGAGTTCTGGAGTATCTCCCTCAGGTTCCTTAACTTTTTAAGAACAACTTTAAATTAATTCTAACTTCAAACTATTTAACTACCAAACTGAAAAGTAATATATTCCTAAGAAAATATAAAATACTTGAACTGTAAACATGAGTATACTAATTTAGAAAGCATAATAACTGAGTTAAACAAACATAGAATCAATTTAAACTAAGAAACTGATTATAAGAACAAAAAAGCTTATAACAATCCATAAAAATTTTCTTAACAGTTAAAACTCCAATAGTAAGTAACAACAGCTACAGAAGTTGAAAGGATAACAAATGCCTCAAAACTAAGATTTCATATTAGTGAATTTAAACAACTCTCTAAAAAACATCAGTATAACAAAAGAAAACACTTATCTACTCCCATCGAGTGGCCAGCTCGTGGGACAACACATTCATTCCCAACTCACATCCATAGCTATCTCAGAAACATCTCTATTAAACATAGTTATCATCCATAACTCATAACTCAGAATTTTAGATAACAATCTCTTTATTTATAAACTTTTGGAAAACATTATGTCAGCATAACATTACTTTTTTACTGTGTATGTTACTTCCAGCAACTGTATCTTTTATAGAGAAACTATAACTACATGCTATATTTCAGCTGGTATAGATAACCACTAAAAAAATATCTAAAATAGATCTACATATAACTCGTCTATCCTATTACACATCATTTAAGAGGCTCAAGTCGAGCCATAAAGTCTTTTATTCAAAATATAACAAAAATAACATCTTTTAAGAACAACATTTTCGGTCCATCATCTTGAAGTTCTGGAGCACGTGCCAACTGGATACTTCAATTTGTAACTTAGTTGATTGATTATTATCTACAAAACACTTAAAACAACCCATTAAATCTGTATTGGTAAGTTACTTTAAGAAATCAAAAGAAATAAAGTTTATACAAGTTCTTACTAAAATTAAACAATTATTTCTTCTAAAATTTAATTAATTGGCAGAGGATAGAGATTTTTATATATGAACTAGGTCTTTGTGGCATTATTATGATGAGGTTATTTTTACCTCATCAATTAGGAAGTTGAAACAAATGAGGAACAAAGAATATAATGAAACATATTCATCTAAGACACTGCCATCCCACGTAATTAGCAAGCTCCACCCCTTACATAAATAGACTCGGGCAGTTTGTTTTAGTGAGCTTCAAGCACATCAGGAAAAAAAGAATATCATGAAACATATTGATACAAGATTTGAGCTATGTTCTTTGTTAATAAATATTGAAGACAAATAGATAATTGTATAAGAGGTGTTAGAATAACAATTATTTTCTACAAGTCATTTTACATGGGTATTTTGCATAAATGATTTGTCTATAGTATTTAATGGCAAGCAATGTAGCTCAAATTTATAATTAAATCTGTGGCATTATACTCATTTTGTAGAGATTTTTGCATCATATAATTGTTGTCATGGCCTAAAGAAAATAGGTATCATCATAAAGAACTGGGTTTAAATAATTAATTTGGCAAGTTGAAAAGATATATGTATAAGCGTGGAGAAACAAATAGTTTGGTGGCTTTTAAGTGTTATTCTAATAGCTCTTTTATCTGTTCAGCTTTATATTTTTAGTTGGTAGGTTATTTGTTTGAATTTTCCACTGGGATTTTCATCAGCCAAGCCATGAATAGGATTTTCCATCTAATAGCTCTTACAATTTCTCTGTTTGTTTATAATATTTAGTGCCAAGCAATGTAGCTCAAATTTATGTGTATATATATGTATTAAATTCCCTGTTTCATATTTTAAAAAATACATATAGGCAGAAATATATATCCATATATATAGACCAAGACCATTGTGGCTCGTTTGAGAATACAACAATTTATATATGCACATGTATATCTAGACAGTTGTGTATGCTATCTTTATTTGTATTTAGGTAGACTTTCATTTAAAAAGAGTTAAAAATAGCATATATGTAAGTAGTATTTAGCTTCTGAGAAAATTGATACAATATAACTATAGCATTAAATGATATAGCATTGATATGTTAATAACAAAGCATTTAATGATGCAGTATGTTCAACATGTTCATAAGAAATATGTAAAGTTGGTTGCGCTTTGGCAGTGAATGTCCCTATTGAAACTGGATACATTGAAAAACACCAAAAACAGTGTAGATTGTATTTTCTTGAACCCGCCATCTTGATTGCCATTGTCTAGCACCACGAGCAACCATTTCCAATTCTTCTTTTGTGCTCGAAGGTGGCCAGGAGTCCCCCTATGGCATTTATATTTTAATAAGCTCTTAAGTAAAAAACATGTTGTTGGTTTGCATAACTTTTTCCCTTTGCTTACTGTTTGTCTTGTGTGTTGTGCAACTCTCACATAATGCTCATTTTGTGCATCTTTGGCATTATAGCCATTAACATAGGAGAAATTGTAGATTAATAACTCCTCCCCTTGAAATTTATGAAGACAAAAAACATCTAGACTGGATTTTCCCTCAACTGACTGGCTAAGAAGGCTACAAATTCAAACCTTTTGTTCCCTATAGTAATGCCTTACTTCGGAGTAGACAATATCCTATAGGAAACAAAAGGTTCAAATTCATACCCTTCTTAACCAATCAATTGATGGAAAATTCAATTAGGATGTTTTCTCTCTTCATAAATTTCAAGGGGAGGAGTTACATAGTTAGGAAAAAGTATGGTATACACATCTATTTAGATATAGTAGTGTGTATATAAATAGATATATACATGTGTGCATATGGATATATATATCTGGCTATATGTGTGTGTTTTAAAATTTTTAGACAAAGGGGAAACTCAATGCATATATGCACTTAATCATTTATATTCTTATTGTTGTATAGCCTATTGTTTCGATAAGAAAGGGTGAAAGACCCAGCCAACAACATATACAAATATCTGCATATAGCTATATGTAGAAATATAGTAAAATAATAAAAAGTTGCATGGATACATATATATGCAATACAAAAGATAAACAGATACATATAGGGGTATATACATATGCATTTATCATTTTTATTCTTGTTCTTGTATCTAGTGTTGTTTGATTAGTATTAGAAGTGGAATGGTTATAGATCGATATTTCTAAGTTATCTACCAAATGCCATTGGGATGTTGTAATACATTAATCTTTTATTTTTATTGTGAAATAGAGATGTCAATTAGTCAACTCAAATTGTAACATTTTATCCCTGCAAAATTTTCCCAAAACCATGTCTAAGAAATCAGGCTTTGTGGATGGGTCTCCAGATCCCCCCAATATTGATTTGTTCCATCTCCCACTATTTCGGTTGTAGAGTTTGGTTCTGAGGGTGTGAACCACCGACCTTCAAATCCTAATTTCGTAAGTATAAATTTCCTTTTTGTTATATCTGTTGTAAATTTGGTGTAATTTTTTCCTATTTTTCTTTACTTTAAGGTGTATACACACATGGGTGAACCTAACAAATCATATAGATGTGCAAGGAGATATGCATTGATAGTTTCCAGCATATAAAAACATCCCTTTCATGTATATGTATATGTGTATGCATGTGTATATGTATATGTATATGTATGTGTATGTATATGCATATGTATATACATATGTGTATGTATATGTATATGTATATGTAGATGTCCCAACCAACGATGACTTGACTGGGTTTTTTATGGTGGCATGGAGCTTCATAATTATGTAGATTGGCGGTGGTGGAGTTGGTGGCCTCGATACGTGGAAGCTGAATGGTAAGTGTTTGCTCACGCGAGAGTTAATGCATCCTATCATTGTTGTATGTGTATATTTATATGTATATGTATATGTATACATATGTGTATGTGTATGTGTATGCATATGTATATGTATATGTATATGTATATGTATATGTATATGTATATGTATATGTATATGTATGTGTATGTATATGTGGAAGTTGAATGGTAAGTGTTTGCTCGTACAAGGGTTAATGCATCTTGTCATTGTTGTATGATGGTGGCGGTTGAAGTAAATGCAATATTCAATGTTGTAGTGTGGGAAAGTATACTTTGATTAAGTTGCATTGTCGAATGAGTACAGTATGATAGATCAGATATGAAGACAGTAGATTTCCCCCTACTTTTTTATTGTGTGGTGTGTGATGCAACTCCATGAAATTCCGCATCGACATTTCATAATGTTCTTGGTCAAAGATTTACTAGAGCCCGCAAGCCTCCACGATGCAAAATAAAATGGTGGGGAGGATACCGAGCGTGGGTTGTGTGGTTTTGGTTTTAATGCCCTATATTTTTTCTTGCATAGATAGATGCCTACACAAATGCTTATATACACTTGGCTTCCACAAACATAACTTTCAACTAGTTGTGTGCATCCAATATTGTATTGTTCTAAACAAAGGATATAACAATAGTGAAATAGTGGAAATGGTTAACACAAAAATCTATAAAATCCTTCTGTATATATTTTTATATATTCCAATGTTCAAACTATGTTATTCGTTTTGTGATCATCCATAGATATACATTTATATACACATGGATACACATATATTTTGTTACATTTTTATGTGTAATTACTACTTTAAATATATCTAGGGTTATACATGTATATTCATATATGCTAATATGGTTGAGCTTGTATGTATACTCCTAGGTTGTGCGAGTACATTCAAGTTCCATAGCCTGATCAATTGTTGAATTTAAAAGGCTAAAAAATAGCAACAAAACCATTTGTACTATAGCCAACATAGAGAGGAAATTTTTGTGAAGCACCGTACAAAATACATGCAACAAAGGCTAACTACATCAAGCACAGCTACAGGTCTATCGGTTGACAATATTCCCTCGCATCGCCCATTGGCAATGGTAGATGCCACCCCTTATATACAATCTCAGAACAATCCCCCTGTTGCACCAACACAACAACAACACCTAAAATAAATATTCAATGATTGCTACCTTTCTACGGTAAAGTGGTTCTGACATCGCATAGATGCACTTTCAAACCTTTTTGTTTGTTAGATATGTAGGGAAATCTACATAGGGGTGCACACTCATATGTTGAGGTCAGCAATGACATGTGTAAGATGCTATTCTAAAAATGGCACCCACCGCTTCAGCTCTATGAATGGCATGGACCCAGGCCCACAACCATTGTTGCTAAAAAAGCTAAAACAGGTTGAATAAATGCTTATTGCTAGGGTGGCTCCAGCTTTACAAGTGTCCCACGCAAGAGGAGGTCAATTTAAATACAAGGGCCACATGATAATCTTTCCTCAATATATCTCGAGCATAGAAAAACTTTTGTAGCACTGATTGCAAGACCTTGAGGTTGTGATTCTACGACGAACCACCATTGAAGGTGGTAATTATGATGTTGAGGCTCTTTATATGTTACTTGATGTTGAGGCTCTTAATATGTTACCTGATGTTGTTGATGTCTCCAATTTCTTGCATACAATAGAGCAAGTTTCTGATGAAGAGTTAATGCCATCAACCAGCTCAACAAATGTTGCTCAAGATGAAAATGACTCTTCAAACTTTTCATCATTTATCCCTTCCTTTCCAAATGCTAGATGAGAGCTCCAAGAAACCAAACAAGTATTACAAATTGCAAAAAAAGAGCAGAATATTTTGTGTTGGCCTAAAATTAGCTCTTCTCCTGTTAATGAATACAACACTAAAGGTTTATTTACAATGGCCTTTCCAACATTGTTTCCCACTAGAGCATCACTTCCCCTCCAACCAAAAAATGCTAAAATTCACTTGCATGATTATTCCCTCCACTTAATGAGATATTTTGACCACAAATTTGGCAAACATGTTAGGCTTAGGTATTTTCTCTACAACTTGATAATGAGACATCGCAACCAACAAACTATTTATGTCTTTGTTAGAGAAGATCTGGAAGAAAAAATCACCAAGTCATTGTCTACATTGCATGAACATCTTCAAGTTGCTCCTGATGGCCAAATAGTTGAGCAGTTGATGCGTTTTGGTGTATCGTTGTGTGGGACCTGCTCTTTTTGGAACTCTTGTTGGGCCCAACTATCTGTAATGATTGAACAACTTGGCATACCTACCCTTTTTTTCACTTTGAGTTATGCAGACACAAAATGGGCTAATCTGTAAAATGTTTTCTCTTTTGTGGCTCAATTGGCGATGGAGCCTTCAACAAAGACACTAATAGATGGTGTTGTTCAGAATCCACATATAACATATTTATATCTACATCATAGATTCTCAATTTTTTGTGAAGAGGTGATTGAAAATATTTTGCATGCAAAATATTATTGGTATAGATATGAATGGAAGCATTGTGGCTCTACACATGTGCATGTTTTTTATAGCTTCTAGAAGCCCCAAACATGGACACTCTTGATTGGTCCAATCACCATAATGTTACCATGGCAAGGAACTTTTTTGATAGATATGTTTTCGCTTGGAATCCACATTGTCCTGCACAGATATTGCTCAGAATGTATTATTGTTCTAAATAAAATTCGTGCTTGCTTTCCACAAGCCAGATTATTTCCAGTGATCCAATCATAGATTATGAAGAGTTGCTAAATACAGTTCAAAGGCACACAAAATGCTCTTAATATACTTGTTTAAGGAAGAAAGGAGAGCAATTACAATGTCGGTATAAAGCACCTTGGCAACAACAACTTACCTCTACATTGACATCTAATGTTGAGTCTAACAAATCCTACAAGCTAGCAAGAAATGATGATCGCCTAAATATTCATATCCCACTCATGCTTGCAATCTGGTGTGCCAATGTTGACTGCCAGCTAGTTCTTTCTAGGAAAATTGTTTTAAATTATATTTCTAAATATGCAACTAAATAGAGAAGAAATAAAAAAATTATCTTGATATGTTGAAAGACTTGCAAATACAAATATAGTTGAGGATAGAGCATTGCCTGCATATCAAAAATTCATGATGAATATTCTTGTGGAGTGTGACATCTATGCACAGGAGACGTGCCATATGTTATAGAAATTTCCTCTTCTCACTTCAAGCTGACAATATGTTCGTTTGAATGTTGACAAAAAAGCATGGTTCCGTATAAATAAAGATCATGTTGATGAAGACCTGCCAAAAAATTATATTCACTACTATATGTAAAGGCCTCCAGAGTTAGGTGGTGTATCCCTAATTGACTCGGTCCATTTATATACACCTTCAGAGCAACGCAAAAAGGCCAAATGCAAACCAAGACACCAACCTGCAATTGTCCTTGTGTACCCATTGTTCAAGATTGTTCCCATTGAGGATACAAAAATATTTGATACATTTTGTTGGACTGAACTTATGTTATACAAACCTTTCTGAAACATACAGACAAATATAGGTCTTTCCAAACAAGAGATCATACAAAATTGGAAAGTTTTAAAAATAGTTGGTTATTTATCATCCTTGGCATGTTAACAGACTTCTAGTTACATCCACGATTGAAGAAGAACATGGTAGTGATACTGATGATTTGAACCATTGACCTTCTATGGATGACTATGAATGGGAAGTTCTCTCTCAACTTGGTGCAACTACTAACTTCAGTATAAATCAGCTCTAGTGGTTGGGTAGGCAAGACTTTGATATGAACCATTCATGGAATATAAACCGTGTGCCCGAACAATTTCATAATATTGCTTTGTAGTTCATCCCATCAACCAGGGCACAACGTGAGCAAGCTATGATACAATTTTTTCCTATAAATACATCATCCCATCAACTTTTAGCAAAACAACAATTGGCTCTTCAAATCATCCAGTCTCATTGCATGCAGCCTTCCCCCAAAGGCCCTCTCCGCATGATCATTCAAGGCACAACTAGAAATAGAAAATCCTTTTTGATAAATTGTATTAGACAACAAATAAACATTTCTACTACTAGATCCAATAGCTCATTGCTCACATTGGCCCCCACAGGTGTTGCTACATACAACATATGCACCTCCACAATCCATAAAACCCTCTAGATTCCCATAAAGGATATGAATCCTTTGCAAGGTTATGCATTGACAATATTCCAAGAACAATTTAAATATATTCAATACATTTTGATAGATGAAATGAGTTTTCTAGGCTCAAAGTTGTTGTTGAAAATAGATAGCCGATTGCGCCAAGCATTCCCCAATAACCAGAAGGAGTCATTCGGTGGTGTTTCTATCATCCTTGTTGGTGATCTTTCCCAGTTGCCACCTATCATGGATACCCCTATTTATGCTTCACGGTCATCGGTTGTAGCCTTATGGAATACTTTCACAGTCGAGGTCACATTGGACACTATTTTCTAGCAAAAAGGAGATAGCCCTTCCCAACAAAAGTTTCAAGAAATCCTTCTCCATATAAGAAATGGGGAGTCTCTCCACGATGACTAGGAAGAGCTTATGAAACAAATAATTAAATTGCTCTCAACCACAGAAAGAAAATAATTTGATGTTGCTACACATTTGTTTGCCACAAATGACTTAGTCGTATTCCAAAAAAAAAAAATGATCAAATAGTTAAATCTTCCCATAACCATTAGCATTGCTCGGGTAGCACAGGAATACACATCTGATCATGGAGATGACGACCAAATTCTCCCAGAACTACTACTTTGTATTGGTGAACAAGTGATGCTAACAACAAATTAGTGGATTCACGCTGGCCTAGTCAATGGATCCCTTGGTCTTGTTATAGCTATTGTGTACAATGCACATTGTAAACCGCTAGATCCACCTAACTATGTTGTTGTTCATTTCCAAAATTACATTGGTCCACCATGGGACCCAGAAAACCCAGGAGACATCCCCATTCCAGCTATAACTTGGGGTAGTCGAACACAAATTCCACTCACCATGGCATGGGGAATCACAATACATAAAGGACAAGGCTTAACACTAGATAGAGCAACAATAAACATAAGTAGCAAAGAGAGGAAAGGGTTGAATTTTACAACTATCTCTAGTGTTAAATCAATTGAAAGACTTTGCATTGATTCAACATTCTCATTTGAGAGATACTCCAGACTTAGCAACAACAAATACACTGCTCAACGCCATAGCGAAGAGACGTGTGTTTGGAACAAATCCATCCCCTGCCAAATGCATCTGCCCCCAGCTTGTGCTCTGGCTTATAAAAAAGGCTCTAAAACAATTCTTCTCACATTTGGTCCAGACTGTAACCATCCTCTTTTCAAATATTTCTAAGTTAAATTTTACAGAAGCCTACCATGTAATAATCTATGCAAAATGGGTATAATGCTAAAGATGGATAGAGATACTAAGCAACAATAAGCAGAGGACAAAACTTGTACAAGCCAGTGGCATGTTTTGATCATTCCATTCTATTAAAGTATATATTCTACTATTCCACAAACTTTTTCAACAATATTTTTTTTATTTCACTGATTGGTTTTAAACTATACACCTATGCTTTGTTTCCCATTTTATGTGCCTATATACTCTGTGTTTGAATGGCACATTAAATTTCCCACATTTATTCAAGGCTTTGCATCCTCTTTAGCTTTACACATTAAAGATAATTTTCTTCCTGTTTACTATCTTCTGTACCTTCAACAATACATTTTTTGTTAAATTCAGTATGCAAATATGCACCCATAAATATTAATCTATTGACTTCTCGTTTCAACATTTTGTTGTCTCATACTTTTTGTATATGACATTCAGAAGAATACACTCTTCTGTATATTCCACCTATCCATGTTTGTCCAAGTGTTTTTAAATTCCATGATTTCAACTCTTTATTAGCATACCTACAATTCTCTTTCAACTGATTTTAACATGCAGTACTCTAAACATACAGTTGTAGTTGTTACAAATTGATACATATGTAGATACAAACAACTTCAAGTGTCAAAAATACATAGAGATTGCAACCAACAATAAGTAGAGCCCAAAATTTCTATAAGTCATTAACGTGTTTTGAACATTCCAATATATTAAACTATATATGCACATACTATAGAAACATTCTAAAAAAAAATTGTGTTCCATTTGACTAATAAGTTTAAAATTTTGCAACCATGTTGTTTTTTCTATTTTCTTTGCCTATATACCCTGGGTTTTAACATTTGTTCTTCATGCTTTGCTTCCACAAATTCTTATGTCTTCTAGTTAGCTTTTCTATTATCTTTATTTGATTCAAATAGCTACAAATGTTGATCTACAAAATTCTTTTTTTCATCATTTCACTGTTTCACTCTTCTTGTATATTGCATTCATAAATATATAGTCTTGTCTACATTGCTTTTTTTTCTCATATATGGCAAAACTCCATGCTATTTGCAATGGGTTGCTTAGGCCTATTTACAATTATGGTGGAGTTTGTTGACCACGTGGTTTGGTGGTCATGGAACTAGTTACCTTGTTCAACGGAAATAGAATGGTTGGTTTTCGCTCCTGTGAGGGTTGATACATCATGGCATTGTTGCGTGATGCCACAGAAGGGACTACATGTAATATTCATTGTTCTAATATGAGGATTTCTATTTTTTGCTTCCATTGTAAAATGATGCACTGTGGTGTTGGTTTCATAGTAGGCTACTGATCAAAGGTGTCATCCACCTCCATCAGATATCAAATTGGAGAGCCTCCCAACTATTCCGGTCCACAATCTACAGTGTTTCAGCTTCTATTGTTGTTGCAAGTCATTTTGTAATGCCTTTTTTCTATTCCATACACATCTAACTAGAGACATGTATTTTAATATATTCAAATATAATGTTGCTTTGCAGTAATAGCATGTTGGCTTGAATGCAAATATAGATGAAGAACGAGATATCAAGCCCATGTGTCAGACAATTGGTACCTAAAAGATGACCATAGCTATAAGTGTAAACAAGTTTTGTTTTATAGATTTATATTTTCTTGAGTTATACATTCAACCCTTTTCTTCCTCCATGGCTAGATAACCTCCATATATTTATTGCTATATATATACATTCATGCATAGATTCTTACATGCACTTGACTACAATAAATATAGTCTATTGCACACATTACATTTGTCCATGTTTGTATAGTTTCCTTTTCAACTGATCAAAAAATATATCTAGATGTGTCGAGAAATTCTAGCTACTGTTGCTCTAATGGAAACCCCAATGGAAATTTCAAACAAATAGCCAATAGGTAAATGCAAATTGTTACATAGATTGTTTGTTTTGTACTAATATGTTTCATGATATTATCTTTCTCTCATCTCTTTGAAGCTCCCTATAACAAGGTCTTTATTGTCGTAGTTTACTTGTTCTATTCTTCATCAAACATAAGATTGACCTATACCTTTTGACAGGTTTCTATGTTTTTTTGGCCCATGTATGCTCCCTGGTCTTTGGCTATTGTTTAGTGTTATCTCTGTTCATCCTTAGTGCTATATGCATTTTGTACAGCAGAAGCTCTGTATAAGAAGGTTTCCATATCTATGGTTTACAACTTCTACTCTCCATATGTTAAACTTCCATTTAAAATTTGTTTTAGACGATCTGCCATTTGAAAAATTCTAAAACAGTTGGTACAAAAACACTTGAGAATCACAGGTAAATGACGGATGGTCAAAAAATCCACATCAAATACAAGTTTAAGAGAGGTAGAAAAACATACATAGGCAAAAAAATTTGAAAAAAGGCGAATGGTTCCTGTTGATATCCCATTTATGTGTGATTCTAAAGTGTTATTCTAATACATCTTGCAACTGTTACATAGACTGCTTGTCTTGTACCAATATGTTTTATTATACTCTTTTTCCCTCATCTGTTTCAAGCTCCTTATAACAAACTGTTAATTGTTGTGGTTATTTTGTTTGGATGGAACATGTTATATGTGTTCTATCAATATGTTCTATGATATTTATTTCCCATCATCTGTTTGAAGTTCCCCATGACAAACTGTTCTTCATGGTACTCTTCTTTCCAAATCCCCATAACAAACTATTCATTCTCATAGTTTGCCTCTTCTATGCTTCATATTTTAAAATTTTCTTTAATGTGGCTTTTCTCTATAATATTTAGCACTAGATAAGTGTCATTCTAATACCTATTATATAAGTGAAAACACACTTAATAATCACAGGAAAAGCACAAATGGTCAGAAACCCACATTAAATAGACCTTAACACCATGGAGAATAGAACAGATGACCTATAATAATGAATAGTTTGTTATGGGAAAGTGGATATTGATACAACACAAGCAATATATGTAATAGTCAGCTCCTCAATTCAAAATTCAAGCTACATTATTTGGCACTGAATATTATAGACAAAATAGAGGAATTGTAAAAGAACTATTAGAAAAACACTTAAGAATCACAAGTAAATTGCACATGATCGAAAACCCACATTAAACATATTAATACAAGATAGCCAATTTATGTAAGAGTTGAGTTGTCAATTTCAAATTTGAGCTACGTTCTTTGGCAGTCAACCCATATTAAATAGAAGTGGTAAAGCCAATGGGCTCTAACACCCTATACAAAATGGGTATAACGCCACAAACTTAATTGAAAATTTGAGGTACATTTGAGGTACATTACTTGCAACTAAATAGTATAGGCGAATAGAGAAATTGTACAAAAGAGCTATTAGAATAACACTTAACAACCACTAAACTATTTGTATCTCCAAAATGTTTATGCTTTCATACTAACCCTCTACATATCTTTATATATATATATATATATATATGCAATTACTCCTATGTTAATCTGCAATTGCTCCTATGTTAATGGGTATAATGCCAAAGGTGCACAGAGATAACTACAAACAATAAATGAAGGGTGAAAAAATTTCTAACCCTAACCATATTTTTTGACGAAAGAAAGAAGATTTAACTATAATTTCTCCATCCATACAGAGGCATAATCTCTTTGAAGTCTCCAAAATGGGTATAAATTCAAAGATAGAAACATATAACAAGGAATAATAAGCAAAGATTGAAAGACATGAACAATAAATTAGTCACTCTAACACCTCTTATACAATTTCTCTACTTGTCTTCAATATTTATTACCAAAGAACATAGCTTGAATCTTGTATTAATATGTTTCATGATATTCTTTTTTTCTCATTTGTTTCAACTGGAGAGCCATCCACAAAGCTTCATTCTGCACACTATAAAGACTGTATAATGACTAAAAAGGTGCATAGAGATGCATAGAGATAACTAAAACAATAAACCACAGGAAAAAAGATTATAACTGTGAGCCTAGTGTTTTAACCTATTCTAAAGGTGCAAAATAACTATTATGCAATAAAGAAAAACACAAGGAACACTTCAAAGATTAGCCTAAGGAATGATAACACAAAGAAAGAAAATGAAAATAAAATGAAGACACAATTGATTATACCTTCTTTGTGTTGCAATCCCTTGGTTGGCCCTTGATGTTTGAATGCTTGTGTGCTCCTTGGATGACTATGAAGATGGCTAGATTCAAGATGAACTATGTGATAGAATGCTAATGCTTATGGCTAAGTGGCTTGGCTAGATGAGTGAAAATACTTGCAAGTTGAGTGATCAATTTGGTAGCATAAGGGTGCAAATGGCTAAGGATGTGATGAGGCGTAAGTGAGGTGGAAGAAGGACATGTGATGTGGAGGAAGGACAAGTACCTTGACATGTGACTTGATGTGACCTCTCAACGATCAAATGGGGAAGAGGAGAATCTTGGGTGAATAAAAGTGAATTTAAAATTCACATGATTGAGGAATCTTGTGGATACGACAAGGTTCCGAAAAGAGAGGTGGAAAGTACCTTGGATAAAACAAGGTCCTTAAAAATGTAAGTACTTACCCACATGTGACTTGATGTGACAAGTCAAAGATTCTAGAAGACTTGCATGGGGAAGAGAAGATTCTTTGGAGGAATAAATGTGAATTAAAAATTCACATGGGGAAGAGAGAAGTCTTGGATGAATAAAAAGGAATTAAAAATTCCTTGGGGGATGGGGAGAGTTGACCAAGGTACTAATTAGACTTAACTAATCAATAATTAGAAGATAATTAGAGAGTAATAAGGATTAGAAGCCAACTTGCAAAAGTTGGAGGATGTGACACATCCTAATCGAGGATTAGGCATGTGCACATCCCTAATGATGAGATTAAGAGGTTGATTAGGATTAAGGGAAAGGATGTGACATGTGAGGAATTAAATAAATTTCATATTCATTTAATTCATTTGATGAAAGGGGGAGTAAAGCGGTAAGGTATTTAATTATTAACTAAATACCTTAGGGGTTAGAAGAACTAAGGGTATTAATTAGATAATAGCAATATTACCTAATTAACGCGAATAAGGAGATGTTTAGACGAAGAGGGATAAATTTGGACCAATGTAAGTGTCCAAATTTGGATGTCTACAATAACAATCTCTCATTTTAACTAGAATTTGTCCATCCAAAATAGAGCGATAATCTCTTTGAAGTCTACAAAATGGGTGTAACACCAAAGATAAAAACATATAACAAGAAGACATGAACAATAAATTAATCATATGTAAAATACCCATGCAAAATGACTTTATTTGCATTCCATGCCTAAGATGTGTATGCAAAAATATGTTTGTGAAACATGGGCACATATAACAACCAATAGCCAAAAAGGAAAAAAATGTAGTCATGTACGAAATGAAAACCAAGCCAAAGGTGTTGTTTTTTACTATAGTCTTCTCTGGAACGAAGACCACAATGGCTCTTTCAACAATGCAACTGAATCAATATATTTTCTTGCACATTTCAGAGCACATCTATGTTAAAACCCTCCAATGAGAATTCAACCAAAAATAATATATGTACATGTATGTATATATATATATATATATGTATATGTATATATATATGTATATGTATATATGTATGTATATATGTATATATGTATGTATATGTGTATATATGTATATGTATGTATTTATATATGTATGTATATGTATGTATGTGTATATGTATATGTATATATGTATTTGTATATGTATATGTATATGTATATGTATATGTATATGTATATGTCTAACCTCTTTTATTGTAGATCTATATGATTTCCTTTATAATGTTGCACATATACAATAGGCATCCAAAAAAATAGTGCACTCTAAATTATCTATTTCAAATTGTTTAATGCTCCAACAACTCAATTCAATGCTTCTCACGCTTGTTAAACACTATCAACAATACATGTAAGTACACAAAATTTCCATTATCAATAAATAGATTTGGTGAACCAATTGTAAATATTATTGATTATTTCCAATTTCAGATTGTTTATATTGATTTTACCAATATACTTACTAATTTTTTATGGTTCGTTCCTGATCTTGCTTTCACGTCCACTGACATACCCCTCTCTTCTATTTGTAGGTACTAGGATAAAGCATGCAAAAGCATCCCAAAGTCACTACGCTTGTTTTTTACAAAGTTACTACAACAACAAAAAATACTTCAATATGACATCTAGATCATATATGAAAACACTAGATTTTGCTCAACTTTGATATTGTGTGATGTATAATGGAACTCCACAAAATTTTCCATGGACATTCCATACTTTTCTTGCTCGGGGGTTTGGCTAGAGTCCCTAAGGCTCCATGATGCCAATATGGCAGGGTGGATAATGAGCGTGGGTTTTGTTTTTTGGCTTTTAATGCCATTTATTTGTTCTTACATAGATACATGTGTACACAAATTCTTACATACATTTGGATTCGAAAAACATAGTTTATAGCAACATGTTTCTTATGTCATAGGAAGTGGTAGGGAAGCACTTGAGACTTTCGTCATGTCACGTCACAGAAAATCATAACTTTTATTCATTTATTCTAACAATCCAAAAAAATCTATATTGCGTCATCGCACTCTTCTTCTCGTGAGGTCTATTTATTTGTCTCTGATCAAAGATGATGTCACTAAGTCTTTAATTACACTATGAAGTAATTCATTAAAAATTGATATTTTTATTCCCAATTTCCTTATAATTGACTACTTTTGAATCCTTTATACTTGTCTCCATTTTATTTTACTACTACTAACCCAAAAAACACATGCATACTAAAGCTCCAATTTACAAAATTATGCACTATTTATAGTAATTATAAAAAGTATCCAATATTAAACATCTTTCTTTCTTCAAAAATATGTGATACCCAAAGTTATCGACTACCTTTGTTAAACAATGCTTTTTAATGCAATATTAGTAATTATTAAAGGCATGGATAATAACTCTTTAAAAAATCTGCGTTGTATTTGTATGCATATGTATTTTAACATAATTAAATAATATTGAATTAATTGATTGAATAACCTAGACAAAAAGCTAAAATATACATGTGCATCTAGGGCTAATAAATATAAAACTAAAATAGAGATCAAATTATCTCATACCTTAAATTTTGGTGTGAAACTATTGTTGTTAGA
>VDFB02259761.1:134497-175729 GCA_007258455.2 Sequoia sempervirens | reverse complement strand
TAAGAAGTAAAGACATTAATATATAGAAATTACATTATAAAAAATGATATATTTAACAAATCACTTACTGCCATCTCATGATCACTCTCCATGAGGGAAATATTTGTGCACCCATGTTGAGGCATGCTCAAGCCCTGTATAAACCATCCAGATAGAAATTAAGCTACGAATCAATAATGGTTTGATTTTTCACTAGAACTAACATCTATAACAACGAATGTAAATTGAAATTTAGTAATTTGCCTCATACCTCCCCTATTAGAGCCATCGAGGATTGTATAGAAGATGAAACATCGATATCCATTGCCCTCATAACATTTGGAGGTGTTTCCGCCACCAACATCTGAAAATAAAACAACAAATTATTCAATCACAAAAACTATAATAGCGATCCACGTCATGAATTATAATGTATGAGGTTGTATAGGTATTTTCATGATGTAATAAGGCTTAAATAGCCATTTTTGAGTTTGTAATGGTCTTTGGTACTCATTTTAGGCATAAATTGTAAAGTTGTAGAATCTTAACAAAAGTTGTCAATCAATGTTGTAAAAATGCAAAAAGGTGACAAGCAAATGCAATTGGAAGCTACTTCTAGACTTATTACTTATGCTATGTGAAGTAATTGCATCACTGCTTATGTTGACTTTCTAAACAACTATATTATAGTTGAAATTTTATCATCTATCAACATCTAGTTATTAGTTATGGAATGTGAAGTAATGCTTTGAGTTTGAATAATGTGCAATGCAACGTAATCAACAATATGAATATAAACTACACAAATCCATTACTTACAATACAATTCATTATTTAAACTCTTTATTCTATTACCTATGTGTAGGTTTGAGTAAATCCACTGGCACTGAGAGGTGTTCCCTCGAAACCTCCAATATTAGCCTGTTCAACATCCAAAATCACATATTAAAATACCATTCATAAAATAATGCTATTAACATGTAATAAATTTATAATTGTTTACTAGTTACATACCCCATTGATAGGTGTACTGCAGAAATAAGGTGGAAGGCTGGTGTATCTAGTCTCAACACTGTGACCCTACAATTTTATTAAAATCATAAAAATAAATTAGTTAATCTTGCATTTCAAAATCAAAATTTAATAAATTAAATTCAATGAACATGTTAAATTTTACCTGACTATCAATGCCATATGCCTCATGAAAAATGTCAGCTGCCCTCTCCATCTCCATAGCTATAGATAGATCCTATGTAGCAGCCTCCTGAGTGTCGGTGGGGTCATATGAACAAGTCACCTCGCAAGATTGACACACATGGGTTCGAAGGCCACCACTCGAAGACTCCCCTGGATGGCGTTGTAGAATAGGGCTAGTATGATGGATGACACTCTGGGTCAAAGTGTTGATTTCCTGTAATGTCTCTACGTCGACACTCTCCTTCGCAATGAAAGGCATAACAACGTGCTCACGAGGCAGCCTAGCGAGAGCTCATCTCCCTTGCTGCATAGGATCCGACTATTCACGGGGTCTATCCTAAGCCGACCCCCACCTCTCCCCTAGAAGTCCCTCATATCAAAATAATTTAGGATTTTGTTCAATATGAACTCACAGTATAGTTTCCTAAGGAAATACTATGGGACTTCACAATTGTTGCATGGTGGGTAATCAAAGACCATGTACCACCTATCATACAAAAGGTTCCTAATATGTTGGTGGTGGCACTAATGAATAGGAAACATTTTCGAATTGAGGGTAAGATTTTGATTTGTGCATGGGTCAGTGAATAATGAGCACAAATCACCTTTTGTAATTTTTAAATCCTTTACATCTTTATATGATCTAGTTTATTTGCATAATAAGCCCTAGTCGCCTACCTCCTATCTTGTCATCTAATTATTTGTTTGCTAATTGAATCTACATTTTTTGGCATATCTTTCAAAGAACTTGCTAGGGTCATTCTTTCTGCGGTTGAACCATTTGGATCACTCAACCTACAGATTAAATCCTCAATTTGTTTTTTGTTCTCAATTTCACTCATTAAATTTTGTTGAGTGTCAAGAGGGTGTTGAGTGATTGGTGGAGGAGGTTGTTGTTGAGGTTGATTTTCTTGTTGAGGATTTTGTTCTTGAGGATTTGGTTGATCTTCCTATTGAGGATTTTGAGGGTTTGCAGGTTGATTTACATCTCTTACAAATTCAAACAAATATATATCAAATACAACCTAAAACTAACAAATTCAAAACAAAAAGAAAACAATCCTTACCTCTCACACCTCCTCCTCGTCGTGGCACCATCCATGCAAAGAAATAGCAACCGTTGGTGAATATTTTTGCACAATACCTCCTCCTAGAACGTGAGTGCGAAAAATGGCGGTTTTGGCTGCGGGCACAACAAAAAACACGATCAAAATGAAGAATGAATGAGTTTCACTTTTTTTTTCTTTTAACATGTCATAACACCTCATCATCGTAGCACCATCCTTGTGAAGAAATAGCAACCATTGGTGAGGATTTTTGCACAATACCTCCTCCTAGAATGTGAGCATGAAAATTGGGGGTTTTGGCCACGGGCACAACAAAAAATATGGTCGAAATGAAGAATGAATGAGTTTCATTTTTTTTTTCTCACGTTATGGGCTCATTGTGGCTAAGCCTCAGGCTCAGCACACCAAGCCATAACGTGAGCACGTTATAACACGCTCACGTTATAGCGCGCTCACGTTATGACTTTTCATAACTTTTTTTTGAAAGTGACCACAAATTTGCTACCCATGTCCATGCACCCACCCCTGAAGTTTCCATTAAAATTTTTTATCCAATTTAATTCTATTTATATTGAACAAAGTACCTAATTTCAAATGTGTAGGTCATTCTCATTTGTGTACATCCAAATGTGTTTTCTTCAAATATCAAATTAAAGTTGCATAAAGTTCCTTGTCAAAAATACTCTATGAAATAAGTTGTACATGCACTCCAATATTTTTGGATTGAATCTACCCCTTTCGTGTTAAATATTTTCTCAAATTTAAGAGGTTTTGTTACTATTTCTTAGAAAATGTGAATAAATAACATATATAATCATAATCATTCATCATTATTCATGGTTTGAGATGAAAATGTGAGGGTACTTATAAAGACTTCACTTAGTAAAATTAGTGTTTTCTAATTTTTTTGTGTTCTTTCCCTATTGATTAGTTGGTATGAAAGCAAATAAATAGTCACTATTGAATTACAATTGTAAATTAAGAATTAATAGTATCTCTACAATCTAAAATATTTTATATTATGTTTTTAATATTTTTGAAGGTATGTCTATCTTCAACACACTATTAAAACCATAAGCTACAAAGTTAAAAGTTGGAGAGAAGTATTGTCATTTTTGGAGAGAAGTATGCTATTTTAGACAAGAGAAATGAAGACTATTATGTTTACTATTAAATTTAAGTATTTATCTTAAATACAATGATGAAGGAAACAAAGACCTTAGTCACAAATTTGTAATCATGTGTTTATAAATATTTGCATAAACTATTGTCTATAGTATAGTTGCAATCATTAATGTATAAAATTAATATTAAAAAATGCAAGATAGAAGTAGACAATGCCCCAATACTACAGGAGAACATTCTAAACAATAAAAAGTATGTTCAATCATGAAATTTAGATTTTAACATAAATAAAATAGCTTAATATAAGAAGTCATTTCAACATTTGACCACTGTAATTTAATCTCAAAGGGTTCAAAATTAATTCTAAAAAATATTCCAAATAAATACTTAAAGTATAACTTGTTGTTGTCTTTATATTTCTACAATATTGAGTTGTTTAAGTATATAACATGACAAACATTAATATATGCAAAAAACAAATAATAAAATAATACTTCTCATACATTCATTCAAACATACTTTAAAGCATAATAATTTCCATATAATTTTCTATTGACATAACCTTTTTACCTTCTTGTCGTACAAATGCTAGTTTAATATGTCATTCTAGAACCCAAACTAGCTAATTTCACTTCATGTCTCATTTTCCAAGACCCTATTATTAGATCATGACTTATTCATTTGAGTATTTCCAACCCTCTTTGTTATTTTGTAGACATTTGGAAACTCTCAAGAATCTTATCTAATTTTACTCATAAGTCTAAGATGTGTGAACTTGAATACATAATTTCTTCAAATTCTTCTAGATAATTGACCTAAAATGTCTTAAAAAATAAGAAGAAAGATTTGCTTTATTTTAATTTTTGTACTGATTTGATTTGGTGAAGATATGATTCCATTGTATTGTCTTTTATGTATGTGCTATATTTTTATTTAATTTGTCTAAGTTAAAAAAAAATCCACAAATTCACCCCACGATATTCATATGGTGGACCCATATCAACCTTTT
This sequence comes from Sequoia sempervirens, assembly GCA_007258455.2. Taxonomy (NCBI): domain Eukaryota; kingdom Viridiplantae; phylum Streptophyta; class Pinopsida; order Cupressales; family Cupressaceae; genus Sequoia; species Sequoia sempervirens. The sequence continues at coordinate 171,352 of VDFB02259761.1, read as the reverse complement.
CAGACCCTGTCGTGAGAATTGCAAGTCAATAGTTTAAAGAAAAACACATAGAACAAGATTAGGAATCTTTTTCTGTCTATTCTGTTTATGGTGAACTCTTATATATCTGTGTAGGCGAGGGAATGACAAACACAAGGAAATGGAGCAGAGGATGGTGTTTGCAGTGATTGCCACTTCCATTTTATCAGTGGCAATTTTGCTTGTATTAGGAAGACGACTGATATGGAGGAACAATAAGAAAAAGAAACAGCTACCACCAGGATCCTCTGGATGGCCCATAATTGGCGAGAGTATCAGTTTCTTCAAATCTGTCAATTCCCCACATCAGGAACACCGTCGAAAGTTCATTGATGAACATGAGCGCAGGTAAATTATAATTTCTTCAAGTGAAATATATTTGTATAGATGAATCAAACAGATATTGTTATCAGGATTCAATCATGTAGTTTGATTCGTAAAACTACATGATTGAATTCTGATAGCAATATTACAATTTGACATGCTGTGGAAAATACCTTCTATTTATCAGTTAGACTAGTTTTTATTCTTTTCTTACCGTTCAGATCTGTTTGTGAGAAAGGAGGGCAGATCATGCCTCTAGAGAAGTATGATGCTTCGTTTCTCCTGTAAATGTTTCTATATTCCTCTATTTTTCTTTTTGGGTTTATCTCAATTTCTTACAAAACTTCTTGTGTGCCTATATTTTTCACATTTTTCTTCCTTTTTCCAAGGACTTGTTGGACTATAGATTGGCCTCCCTTGTCAATATGTCAGACTTCTATATTTTTGACTTTTTGGACTATAGATTGGCCTCCCTTGTCAATGTGTCAGACTTCTATATTTTTGACTTTTTGCAGGCTTAGACCCACCTATACTTGTCCTCCCCACTTCTATTTTTTCAACTTTTTGCAGGCTTAGACCCACCTATACTTGTCCTTACCCACTATAGATCAGCCTCCTTTGTCAATGTGTTCTACTTCTAGTTTCTCAGCTTCATTTAGCATTAGACCCACCTTTACTTGTTCTCCCCCACTGCTCGTTAATTGTTTTGTCTTTTAAAAAGAAAATTAGTTGCTCCAATATTGTTTTGTCATCATTTTCTTCAGCTTCATTTTCTTGTATCTTTGCATTATGTTTATAAGGCTCCGGTTACCCTCAAAACAATCCTCCTTTTTCATTGTCCTTCTTTGCCACACTCATTTATATTTACAATAATGATAGGCATAGGTCATTATCTAAAACTAATATGAGTTTACATCCACATGCTAAAAGCATAGGTCATTCTCTAAAATTAGTTACTGGATGAAAGCTGTTCAACTACTAATATTAATAAAAAATACTTTCCCTTAAATTGTCAACAAACTCAGGAATACTTTCCCTGATTCACCATTGAATCAGTTTACATCAAATACCAACATAGTTCGATGTGTTAAATATGTTTCAATTTTTGTTATGATTGCAGCTCTATCCTATGAATCTTATAATTCATGAATATTTCAATATGGGTGGCTTTGAGGTGCCATAATGATTACTAAATAGGAGCTGCGCAAAATAGTTTTCAGATCTAATTAGTGAAATGCATACAGGTATGGACCGATCTTCAGATGCAGTTTGTTTGGAAGACCGCAGACAATCGTATCAGTTGATCCAGAGTTCAGTAAGTACGTTCTGCAAAATGAGGGAAGGCTTTTTCAAGCCAAATACCCGAGCTCTACGGTAAAGCTTATAGGAAAATATGGTCTACTGGATGTTCACGGAGAGCTACAGAGAAAACTCCATGGAACTGCTGTGAATCTGCTGAAGTACGAGAATCTGGACTCTGACTTCATGGAAGACATACAGGATGTGTTTATCACTGGCATGAAAAAATGGGAACGACAGAAAGAAATCCCTCTTCAGCACAAGTGCCATCAGGCAAGCAACATGATGTTAATGGCTGTTTACTTCTTTTAATTATTCTGGTTTTTGTTTTCATTTCAATCGTTTTGTCTTTCAGCTTGTTCTGAACTTAATGGGGAAAAAACTGCTGGATTTACCCCCTGCTGAGGAGCTGGAAGACATATATAAAGCTTTTGACGAATACATAGGGGCAGTCCTCTGCCTGCCCCTCAATATTCCTGGAACTGCTTTTGCAAGGGGATTTAAGGTATGTTCTGTAAAGCTTTCAGCCTTCCCGGCCTTCCATTCCCCATTGTAAACCTCTTTCTTTTTCTATTTTTCTGCCTTCCTAGGTTAGAATTCACATTTTGGTGCTGAATTATACTGATAATGGATCTCATGTTGCATTGCAGGCAAGGAAAATTTTGATAAAAAAGATTTATGAGTGTATAGAAGACCGAAGACAACATCCAGAAGTGAGCCGTAAGGATCTCCTAACGAAGCTTTTGAGAGAAGGCATCTACTCTGACGAGATCATTGCAGATCTGATACTGTTTTTGCTCTTTGCGGGTTTCGAAACTTCGTCGACAACCATGGCATTTGCTGTGAAGTTTCTCACTGAGAATCCGCGGGCATTGAAGGAGCTCACGGTGAGTAATATCATCCCTCGTCTCTTCCCGGTCACTCCACATTTTCCTGGTCAAAAAATAAAGTAGTCAGTAGTCAAAAACAGGCGGCTATTATTAAAAATGATGATTTGAATTGACAATGGACAGGATGAACATGATAAAATCTTAAAATCTAAAGGCGAAGGCGACAAGAAGCTAACGTGGGACGACTATACGTCAATGAAGTTCACTCAATGCGTTAGTACACACAATATATTTGGATTTACTTCATTAATTAAATATAAAAGGGAAAGTTGTCATCAATTTTAAATATATTAGTAATCTTCATTATTTGTGTTTTTTTTTTTTTATCATTGTAGGTTATAAAGGAAACACTTCGTATGGTTAGCGCGGCTCCATGTCTTTTTAGAGAACCCAAAGAAGATATTGAATACAAAGGTTTAATTGAAAATTTCTTTTATTACTTTCAAATTCATGTCGCAATCAAATTATATAGATATTAGCATCTCTCTCTACTTATATAAATGATCTAAATAATAATTAATTTTACTAAAAAAATGTATAAAATTTCTTAGGTAATGATATTTAATCAAATATTTGTATTTTGGTTAGTTTATGATGATTTTATTTTTAATAATAGGTTGTACATGCATTTTTTTTTATGGATGTATTAAATATAATTTAATAATTTTTTGTTAATGCAGATTTTATTATTTCAAAAGGGTGGACAGTGTTTATATTCTTGAGTGGCCAACATTTGGATGAGAAGTATCATTTTGAACCTCACAAGTTCAACCCATGGCGTTGGGAAAATGAGGGGACTCTTGTATGTGATGAGAAAGAAAAGCTAAATTAGTTTAGAACAAGTTAATAGATAGATTTTGATGTAACTAATTATTATTCATTGTCAACTAATTGCAGGAGCTTTCTCAAAATCCGTGGTATACGCCATTTGGTAAAGGTGCTAGACTTTGTCCAGGATATCATTTGGCCCGATTTGAAATTGCTCTCTTCCTTCACAACTTAGTCACTAAATTCAGGTCAGATTGATATACATATTTTTTTTATGCACATATAACCCTTTTAATTTAAATTTTCTAATTATTTTATATTTAAATGTATGACTATAATGAATAGGTGGGAGCCGGTAGAAGCTTGTAGTGCCATATACTTCCCTCTTCCTAGTATGGCAAAGGGATATCCAATTTGTCTACATTCTCGATCACTAGAATGAAGAGAGATCAATATATTTCTCCATACTTTTTATTATCTTAAATAAAATGTGGAGTATCTAAACATTATAATAATTATTGAAATGAGACAATATCAGTTAATATATTTTTGAAATGGGGTGGGGGCCCTAGCTTGATTGTCTAAAGCATCCTATTGCAGGCAAGAGGTAATGAGGTCTAGTCTCCCCCCAAACTTGTGGTACCGAAGGGCGTGTCGTGCCAGCGCAAAGTTTACCAGGCACACTACAGTTTATAGGGGGACGGATACCCGACTGATTCCTGTAGTCTAATATATATATATATTTGAAATTTGATATTTTTATATTAGAAATACATAATTAAGAGTAATAGATTGCTTATATTTGTCATGTGAATGTTTTCATTATATTGTGCTCTCATTTGAAATTTGATATTTTATATTAGAAATACATAATTAAGAGTAATAGATTGCTTATATTTGTCATGTGAATGTTTTCATTATATTGTCAAGCTTGAAAAATATTTGTTATAATGTTTTCACATGACAACATAACTCTCAAGTTTGTTGTCATGTGAATGTTTTTATAAAAGCATAGATTGTCAAAAAAATTGTTTAATTTATCAAGATCAATAATAATGAATTTTTTTATAAGAATCATTTTATTCTAAAGTGAAATGTAACTACAATATTTTTATCAATTCATATTATAATATGTAAAAATTATATAAGTTTCTATATTAAGAAAAGTATTACAATAATTGACTTTTTTTATTTAAAACTATATTATTTTCTATAATTTAAATTATTATAGCATAGTAAATAAAGATATATATGTGAAATTTTTTAGTAGACATATGAATATATAAAAAAAAAAAAATCCAAGAAAATTTGAATGTTGAATAAGGTTATTGTTTTTTCAAGGGAAAATGTACAAAGAACTATCATCTTTATTAAAAATATCTACAATAAAATGTTAAGTTTAATCCCCAAATATTTGATTATCATCTAGATTTCAATAATTTTTAATAAAAATTTAAGGAAACAAATAAATCCCTAAAATTATTACTCCCACCTTTATTTATTAAAAAAATATTTTAGAAATATATTTAGACTAGCAGGACCGCATGGTGCATCAATTAGCCAATAGGCGTCCACCACAAATGGCTATTCAGTGGAAAGCAAGAAGGAAACTTTTTTTTGAAATGCAATGTGAAATATAAACAATCAATAATATTTGCAATTGTTTGATTGAGTCGAGAAAGGGAAAGCATGTTAAGAAGCCAATATGAAATAACGTGAGGTTAGTTCATATCTCATAGGGTATGGATGTGAGATTACAAATGATTTGCACAAAATGAGAAATTGATCTTTGTGTTTCGACATAGAAAATTATTAGTTGAAATTGATTATGAAAATGTAAAATAAAACTTAGGTCATGTTGAATGAATCTTATTAGTTACAATGTATCTATTAATTTTAATTTTAAGCAAGTAATCATCAATAACTTCTTTTTTATTAAAATGTAATATTTAATAATTTTAGTTACAATAGTTATTTAAAATTGATTTTAATTAATAATCTTAGGAATATAGTAAATTAATTCTCAACAAATACAATTTTTTAATAAATTTATTCTTAAAAAGTGACAATTGAAAAATTAAATAAAATATAATTTTTTAAATAATTATTTTTTTTAACAATAATTTCTCTCCAAAATTTAAGGTATGAGATAATTTATCTCTATTTTAGTTTTATATTTATTAGACCTAGATGCACATCTATATTTGATCTTTTTGTCTAGGTTAATCAATCAATTGATTGATTATTATTTAATTATGTTAAGATACATATGCATACAAATACATGGCAGAGTTGAAGTTGTCGATTAAATAATATTTATGAAAAGTATGAAACATTAAAGGATTCTCCTTTTTTAAAGAGTTATTACCCATGCTTTTAATTAGTAATATGCAATAAAAAAGTATTATTTAAAAAAGTTAGTTGATAACTTTGGGTATGGCATATTTTTGAAAAAAGAAAGATGTTTAATATTCAATATTTTTTATAATTAGTATTTAGTCCATAATTTTGGAAATAAAAGCATTAGTATGCATGTGATTTATGAGTTACTAGTAGTAAAATAAAATGGAGATAAGTAGAAAATATTCTTGTTGGAAATTGAAAATAAAAATATCATTTTTTATGAATTGCTTCATAGTGGTATTCAAGATTGAGTCACACCATCTTTGACCCAAAGCAAATTAACAGACCTCATGAAAAGAAGAATGTGATGACACAATACACATATTTTACATTGTTAGAATAAATGAATAAAAGATATGGCTTGTTTTGAGGTTATGTGACCAAAGTGTGAAGTGCTTTGCCACCACTTGTTATGACATGAGAAACATGTTATTATAGACTATGTTTTTGGAAGCCAAGTGTATATAAGGATTTGTGTATACATGTATCTGTGTAACAATAAATATATGGAGTTAAAAGTAAAAGCACAAAACCCACGTTTGTTATCCTCCCTACCATTTTGGCATCATGGAGCCTCATGGACTTTAGCCAAACCCCCGAGTAAGAAAAGTATGAAACATCCATGGAAAATTTCATGGAGTTCCATCATGCATCACACAATAACAAAGTTGGGGAAAATCTGTTGTTTTCATATCTGATCTGTCATATTGTAGTGTTTTCTCTATTGTGGTAACTTTGTAAAAAATAGGTATCATGATTTTTGAATGCTTTTGCATGGTTTAGCCTAGTCCCTACAAATAGAAGATTGGGGTATGTTAGTGGATGGGCAAGAAAAATAAAAAAGGAAGCATAAAAAGTGAGTAACTATATGGGTAAAATCAATATAGACAACCTTAAATTGAAAATAATTAGCAATATTTACAATTGCTTCACTGAATCTATATATTGATAATGAAAAAGTTCTGTACTTACATTGATGGTGTTTAACAAGCATGAGCAACATTGGATCGAGTTGTTGGAGCATTAAAGAATTTGAAATATACAATTTACAATACACTCATTGTTTTGGATGCCTATTGTATCTGTGCAACATTATAAAGGAAATAATATAGATCTACAATAGAAGGTTAGCATTATCTGTTGTAAATAGAAAGAGATAAAATGGAACATTTTGAATACATGGTGGAATATATAGTAGAGTGTATAATAACTAAAAAGGTGTATCTAACTTCAAAAACATATATTGGTATAGATTTTCTTTTGTAGGTTCTTATATTTGCATTGTGTGGCTAAGATGTATATGCGGAAATGTGTTTGTGAAACATGGTGACATTTAACAACCACTAACCATAAAGGAAAAAAATGTAGCCATGCACGAAATGAATACTAGGACAACCATGACATTGCAAATGGTTTAGTTGAATGGAGCAACATACACCATTGTCATGTGCTTATAGGGATAAATAATGTGATGGAAACAAGAAATTGTTTGTCCTCTCACAAGTGCATGGAAATGGTGTGTGGTTGTCCTCCACAATCACATAAATCACAATCTACAATGGTTGTGAAAGGGAAAATATTAAATGGATTTTTTTTTGTGGGAAAAAAATCATACATTTAAATTCAAAAAAGATAGTCTACTCTACCCATTGCATTTCTGCATGTGTGTACAGTTATCTTTTCAACTTATTTAAAAGACTATTTACATATAGTTGTTTATGAATATGGGAATTTTCCCTAAAGTTATAACAACATAAATATATTATGCAATTCTAAATGCATTTATATAAAAAATACAATTGCAATCCAAGGAAGCATATAGTAAAAATGGTCATCGAATAAGCCAACTATTAAATAGTCTGGCAATTATTACATATTGAACAATTTGCTTTGTAGAACTAGGAAAAAGAATATCATAAAACATATTGATACAAGACAAGTAATCTATGTAAGAGTTGACTTGTCAATGCAGAATTCAAGCTACATTATTTGGCACTAAATATTATAGGCAAAATAGAAAAATTGTGAAAGAACTATTAGAAAAACACTTAAGAATCACAGGTAAATGCCAATTGTTACATAGATTTCTTGTCTTGTATCAATATGTTTCATGATATTCTCCTTTTCTCATCTATTTCAAGGTTCATGTAATAGGTTGTTCATTGTCATAGTTTACATCTTGTATTCTTCGTATCTTTACCCAGGCAATTTTTGTAGGGTTTTTTTGCCAGCCCAAACATGAATAGGATTTGTCAGTGTTGGAATCCAGTAATCGCTGATGGCCTGTAGTGAGTTTCCTAGGGTTTTCTATGATGATGTGGATTTTGCTAATTATGTGAGCTAGCAGTGGTGGAGCTAGCTATGTTGAGACATGAAAGTAGAATGGTAAGTGATTGCTCACATGAGGGTTAATACATCTTATCATTGTTGTACAATGGTGTGAGAGGAAGTAAATGTAATATTCAATGTTGTAGTGTGGGAAAGTATATTATTTTTGATTGAATTCTTGAATGAGCCACTGTGGTGTTGGTTTGATAGGAGAGTATTGGAAAAATCATCGCCTACATCTTCGTTTGATAGTAGGTTGGAGGGTTTTAACACTGATGTGCTCTAAAATGTGCAAGAAAATATATTGATTGTGTTGTATTGTCGAAAAAGCCATTGTGGTCTTGGTTTCATAGCATACTATACTAAAAATCGTCACCTTCGGCTTGGCTCTCATTTCATACATGACTACATTCTTTTCCTTTCTAGTTATTTGTTGTTATATGTGCCCTTGTTTCACAAACACATTTTTGCATATACATCTTAGCCATGTAATGCAAATATAAGCACTTGCAAAACAAAATCTATACTGATATATATGTTCATGAGGTTAGATGCACCTTTTTAGTTATTATACAGTCTTCTATAGTGTGCAAAATCAAGCTTTGTGGATGGGTCTCTAGTTCAAAAAGAATATAAAAAAAGAACATCATGTGAAACATATTGATACAAGATTCGAGCTACGTTCTTTGGTAATTAATATTGAAGACAAGTAGAGAAATTGTATAAGAGGTGTTAGAATGATTAATTTATTGTTCATGTATTTCATTCTCTGCTTATTATTCCTTGTTATATGTTTGTATCTTTGGTGTTATACCCATTTTGGAGACTTCAAAGAGATTATGGCTCTGTATGGATGGAAAAATTATAGTTAAATATTCTTTGTTTCGTCAAAAAATATGGTCAAGGTTAGTAATTTTTTTCCCTTCGTTTATTGTTTGTAGTTATCTTTGTGCATCTTTGGTGTTATAGCCATTAACATAGGAGTAATTACAGATTAACATAGGAGTATATATATATGCAGAGGGTTAGTATGAAAGCATAAACATTTACAATTTCTCTATTTTTTCTATAATATTTAGTTGCAAGTAATCTAGCTCAAATTTTCAATTAAGTCTGTGGCATTATATCCATTTTGTATAGGTTATTTCCACCCATTGGCTTTACAAGTTCTATTTAATGTGGGTTTACTACCAAAGAACGTAGCTTAAATTTTCAATTGACAAGTCAACTCTTACATAGACTGCTCGTCTTATATTAATATGTTTAATGTGGGTTTTCAATCATCTATCATTTACCTGTGATTCTTAAGTGTTTTTTGGATAGTTCTTTTACAATTTCTCTATTTTATCTATAATATTCAGTGCCAAATAATGTAGCTTAAATTTTGAATTGACAAGCCAACTGTTACATATATTGCTTGTATTGTATCAATATCCACTTCCCCATAACAAACTGTTCATTGTTGTAGTTCACCTCTTCTATTCTCCATGTTCTTAAGTTCTATTCAATGTGGGTTTCCAACCATCTTTCCTTTTCCTGTTATTATTAAGTGTCTTTCTAATTGCATAAGAGGAAAACTATGACAATGAATAGTTTGTTATGGGGAACTAGAAAAAAGAATACCATGAAGAACAGTTTGTTAGCGGGAACTTCAAATAGATGAGGGAAAATAAATATCATGAAACATATTGATAGAAGACATATAAAATGTTCCATCCAAACGAAATAACCATGAAAATTAACAGTTTTTTATAAGGAGCTTTAAACAGATGAGGAAAAAAGAGTATCATGAAATATATTGGTACAAGACAAGCAATCTATGTAACAGTTGCAAGATGTATTAGAATAACACTTTAGAATCACATGTAAATGATAGATGAATGGAAACCTTTGGCCTGCTTTCAATTTTTTTGGTCTGTATGTTTTTCTAACTCTCTTAAAGTTCTATTTAATGTGGGTTTTCGATCATCTGCCATTTCCCTGTGATTCTTAAGTGGTTTTCTAACAACTCTTGTACAATTTCTCAAATGGAAGATGATCTAAAACACATTTTAAATGGAACTTTAACATATGGAGAATAGAAGGTGTAAACCACAGCTATGAACAATTTCTTATACAGAGCTTTTGCTATACAAAATGCGTATAGCACCAAAGATGAACAAAGATAACAAGGAATAATAACCAAAGGCCGAAAAACATACACTAGCCAAAAAAATAGAAACCAGTTGAAAGGTATAGGTCAATGTTATGTTTGATGAACTACGAAAATGAACAACTTGTTACAGGCAGCTTCAAAGAGATGAAAAAATGAGAATATCATGAAAAATATTGATACAAGACAAGCAATCTATGTAATAGTTGGCATTTACCTATCGACTATTTGTTTGAAATTTCCACCAAGGTTTCCATCAACCCAGTCGTGAATATAATTTATCGGCGTCTCTAGATAATTTTTCTGATAAGCTAAAAAGGTAACTGTAGGAACATGGACAAATGTAATGTGTACAATAGACTATGTTTATTGTAGTCAAGTGCATGTAAGAATTCGTGCATGCATGTATATATAGAAACAAATATATGGAGCCTATCTAGCCATGGAGGAAGAAAAGGGTTGAATGTATAACTCAGAAAAATATAAATTTATAAAACAAACCTTATTTATGCTTACAGCTATGGTCATCTTTCAGGTACCAATTATCCCACAGACGGGATTCATATTTGCTTGTTCATCTATTCTTGCATTGAGCTCAGCATGATATTACTACAAAGCAACATTTTATTTGAATATATCAAAATATATATGTTTGTGGTTAGATGTGTATGGAACAACAAAAATACATTGCAAAATAACTTACATCAACAACAAGAGGCCAAATGATGTAGATTGCAGAGCACAACAGTTGTATAATTCTCCAATCTGGTATCTAATGAAGGTGGATTGCAGGATTTTTCAATAGTCTACTATCAAAGCAACACCATGATGCCTCATTTCACAATGAAAGCAAAACAATATACATCATCATACTACAACAATGAATATTGCATTTACTCCCTTCTGTGCCATCGTGCAACAATGTCAGGATGCATCATCCATCACGTGAGCAAATACTTACCATTTTGTTTCCATTGATCGAGGAAACTAGCTCCACCACCACCAACCCACACGGTCAAAAAAATCATCATCATTGTAAATAGACTCGGGCAACCCGTCACACATTGCATGGAGTTTTATCATATATTAGACAAAAAATGCAATGTAGACAAGAGTATTACTTTTGAATGCAATATACAGGAAGAGTGAAATAATGAAATGCTCAAAAGAGAATTCTATAGATCAACATTTGCCAACTATTTGAATCAAGTAAAACTAATTGAAAAGCTAACAAGAACACATAAGAAAATGGAAAACAGAACATGGTTGTAGAATTTTAAACTTATTAGTCAAACGGAATACAATTTTTTTGAAAATGTTTCTAGAGTATGTGCATATATAGTTTAATATACTGGAATGTTCAAAAAACATTATTGACTTATATAACTTTTGGCCTCTACTTATTTTTGGTTGGTATCTCTATGCATCTTTGACACTTAATGTTGTTTGTATGTGCATATGTATCAATTTGTAATAATTACAAATCTATGTTTAGAGTACTGCATGTTAAAATTGGTTGAAACTGAATTGTAGGTATCCTAATAAAGAATTGACATCATGGAATTTAAAAAAACTTGGAAAAACATGGATAGGTGGAATATACAGAAGAGTGTATTCTTTTGAATGTCATATACAAAAAGTATGAAACTGATGCAGGAGCATCTAGTGGTGTAAGGGCAATCTTGCATCACCCAAAAATAGTTAAATTTCAAGTTTTTCATTTTTTAGATGTTTTTACATTTTTGGATACCCTTTTTGTCATAATGAAATTCCCAATTTACGGTTTTTATTTTCTATTCTTAGGTGGAAAGATATTACAGTTTTAGTTTCACAGATTTGCACCTGAAAATCTTCTAAGTTAGATTTGAGGCACTTAGAGCTCTCGGATCGGCCCCAAAACTTGCCAAAATTGGCGTAGCAGATTTCAAGCATGTAGTTGACTTTGTGACCTTTCCAACGGTTCAAACGGTTCACGAATCGAAGTCCCAGATCAAAAGTTATGGCCCCGGGAAGTTGGCACACTTTCTAGAAGATACAATTGCAAATGCTCTTTTGAAATTTGAACTTCATGTTGTAAATTTTTGGCGCCAAACTGCCTAAAATCAAATTTGAAATGTTGTTTTGACTCCAAACTAAAGAGGAGCTCTATTTATGGGCGGGTTTCTAATTTTTAGGCAACTTTTTGGGGGACAAGCTCGTATATTGCGAAAGGGTTATTCTATAGCTTTCTGTAACTTGCATGTGTTGTAGAACTTGGGGATTGAGATCCTCTACATGTAAGAAGCTCCATTGTCTAAATAATAAAATTATTCTCTTCTATGTCACGGGTTGTGCCCTCATCAAGTGGTATTAAAGAAGCCGGTTTTCTTGAGCGTGTGGATAGATCATCGATCGTGAGACAATTCACATCCAGGACCGTGGTTGTGGGTCAAGGTCAAGAAAGATGCCTCCAAAAGTGATGCTGGTAAGGCATGGTGGTGCAGTGTGAGAATTAGAAGTGTGAAGTGCAGTGGAAGAGATGCAGCTGACCCTCAAAGGCAGTTGATGCATTATAAGGCGGTGAAGAGGGTTAAACACGAGGGAGAAAGTGAGGATGAAGGAGAGGAAGAAGGTTCAAATGCAGAAGAGGAAGAAGAAGCAATTGATCAAGACTTAAATCGCGGCTAATAAGGGCCATTTCAAAGAATGGGAAAAAGACCCAGGCAGTCTGATTGATACAGAGTCGAACTGGAAGAGTTGATCGTGGATCATGAGCTAGAAAAATGTTACGAGTATGAGGAAATAGAGGACCAGTTAGGTTAAGTTTGTGAAAATGAAGCTGAAGGGCCATGCCAGTATTTGGTGGAAAGAGGTCCAGTTGGAAAGAAATCGAAAAGGAAAAGGAAATATCACGAGATGGGATTGCATGGTAGAGAAACTGAAGAAGCAGTTCATACTAGTGGACTAAGAGTTAGATCTGTTGAAGAAATTGAAAGGGTTGAAGCAAGGAAGTAGGTCTGTGAAAGAATATACTGAAGATTTTCATAAAGATGAAATCATCGAGCAGACCCACCGCGGGGAGGCCAATAGGGAGAAAGATGGCCGTCTGTAATGGGATTCTGCGACCCGAGGCATTCCGAGGGAGGAGTTAAGCCTAGTCAGAATGACCACCATTGAGGATGTGTATCAGTTTGCTCTGAAGGTGGAAGAGAAGCTGAACAAAAGATTTGATGGCAAGCAAAAAGGATGAGGAGGTCAAAGTGGAAGGGGCAATGGAAGACCTTTAGGAAGCCTAAATGATGATGAAAAGAAAAGTGAAGATGTGGGTACTAGCCAAAGCCAAAGGAATGACAACTTCTACCACCCTCGTGATCAAAATAGTGGTGATAAAAGAGGTAGAGGACGAAGGAGATATGGACAAGGATATGGAAGAGGTGGTTTCAAAGGAATGTGTTTCTATTGTGGTGAAAAAGGGCATCGAGCCTATGAATGTCCACAACACCAAGGAAGGGCAGACAAAAGGCCAAAAGGTCATGGAAGGGTTGCGCATGCAGATGAGGAGGCCCAATCTGAACATTCAGATGATGCTAAAAGGGGAGAAGCCCTAGTGATAAGGAGAGCCCTGGTGACTGAGGAAAATGAACCAAAACAAAGGAAGAATCTGTTTTGCACAAGGTGCAAGTGTGAAGGAAAATGTTGTGATGTTATTATTGATGGGTGCAGAGACACCCGATATCACGGTGTCCGGAAAGAGATGGTCACAGTTCAAGGCTGAAATACCCACCCATATCGGGATTACTGGTTCTTGAGAGACTACGAGGTTTTGGTCAATGAGCAATGCCCACAAGTAAAGTTCAAAATCCCGGGAGCTACCATGGTAGTACTTCGTGATATCATCCCCATGGATGCATGTCACATGTTGTTGGGAAGTCATGTAGTAGGATTCGATAGGCAGCTATACATGATGGCCATGCAAACACTTATTCCTTGGCAGGATGGGGCTCGTCTAAGTTGGAAGCCCATGAAGGAGACGAAGAAAAGGTATCCAGTAGTGCTAGAATTTGTTATGTAGATGGAAGAAATTTTTTAGAAGGTATGAAGCATGAGCGTGTGTGTTATGCATTGATTCCTAGAACTTGAGTAAGGAGGATAGTGAGAAGGTTTCAGAAAAAGTTTCTGGGATGTTAGATGAGTTTCGGGGATATTATTTTACGATAATGTATACGAGGGTTTACCATCAGGAAGATTAGTCATCAGTTGACTTGATTCTTGGAGCGGTTGCCAAATAAGGTAGCTCATAGAATGACTCAGCCGAAAAATGAGGGAGTTGAGCAGTTAAATTCAAAGTTGTTGAAAATGGTTTGATCTACAGGAGAGTTTAGTCCATGTGTAGTACACAAGTACTAGCACCAAGAAGGATGGGAATTAAGGATGTGTGTCTGATTCTCGAGGCCATAAACAAGATAACAATCAAGTACAGATTTCCCTTGCCAAGGATGGATGACCTGATGGACTGTTTGAGTGGAGCTCAGTACTTCACAAAGATTGATCTGAAGAGTGGATATCACCATATCCATATTCGAGAGGGAGATGAATGGAAGACTACTTTCAAGACCAAAGAGGGCCTGTACAAGTGGTTAGTCATGCCTTTTGGGCTAACCAATGCACCGAGCACATTCATGCGGCTCATGAATGAGGTACTAAAAGAATTTATGGGAAGTTTTGTTGTTGTGATTTAGATGATATTTTGATTTTCAGTAAGACTTTGGATGAGCATCTGATGCATATTCAAAGAGCCTTTGAGAAGTTAAGAGAAGAGAAATTGTTGATTAATCTGAAGAAGTGCAGTTTTGTGAAGAAGGAGTTAGTGTATTTGGGATTTGTTGTCTCAGCAGAAGGTCTCAAGATGGACCTAGAGAAGGTGAAGGCTATTCTGGAATGGCCTACCCCAAGAACTGCTACCGAGGTGAGATCTTTCCATGGTTTGGCTAGTTTTTATAGAAACTTCATTAGAAACTTCAGTAGTATTTGTGGACCCCTGACTGAAACAATTAGAGGGGATAGAAAAGAATTCAAGTGGAGCACTGGAGTGGCAAAAAGTTTTGAACTGTTGAAATAGAAGGTGACATAGCAACCTGTTCTAGCCCTCCCAAATTTCAACAAGGTGTTTTAGGTGGATTGTGATGCGGTGGTTGTGCCATTGGTGGAGGTGTTGAGCCAAGAAGGAAGGTAAGCCCATTGCCTATTTAGGTGAAGTGTTAAATGATGCCAAGAGAAAGTATTTTGTATATGGTCAGGAGTTTTATGCAATAGTTCACGCATTAAAGAAATGGAGACATTATTTGTTGCCAGAGGAATTTGTTCTATATACTGATCATTAGGCCTTGCAGTACCTAAATAGTCAAGGAAAATTAAATCAGAGGCATATGAAATGGGTAGAGTTTTTGCAGAGTTATACCTTTGTTTTGAAACATAGGAGTGGGAAGTCAAATAGGGTTGCAGATGCCTAAGTAGGAGGCATACATTGATGATAAAGATGTAGATTGAAGTGGTTGGGTTCAATGAACTAAGACACCGATGCGTAAGATCCCGATTTTGGCAGAGGCTTGGAAAGCTTGCAAGGGAGCCATTCATTGGTTAGGAAGGTGGTTGGATTTCATAATTCAGGATGGCATGTTATTTAAGGGAAGTCAATTGTGTATTCCGAGGAGTTCCATGAGGAGAACGATAAAGGAGAAGCATAGTGGAGGAATGGCAGGACATTTTTTGGGATAAGACCATTGCCATTATCAGTGAGCATTATTATTGGCCTCAGTTGTCGCAAGATGTGAAGAAGTTTATAAAAGCTGCAGGGTATGTCGATGGCTAAAGGAGGAGCTAGAATGGGTTTATATCAACCCTTCCTAAGAGAGGCCATGGAGGATATAAGTATGGAATTTGTTCTTGGTTTGCCAAGGACACAACGAGGGAATGATTCCGTCTTTGTGGTGGTTGATAGGTTTTCAAAGATGGCACATTTCATTTCATGTTAGAAGACCCCATGATGCAAATCCACATTGTCGAAGCTTGTTCTTCAAAAGAGGTGGTGAGGCTACATGGTCCGCCAAAGAGTATTGTTTCGAGATCATGACACCAAATTTGTGGGGTACTTTTGGAGGACCTTGTGAAGAAGAAGACAGAGTTGAAGTTCAGTTAGACACCATCCACAAATAGATGGGCAAACAGAGGTTGTTAACAGGAGTCTGGGTAACCTACTGAGATGTTTGGTAGGAGATAAACCCAAGGGATGGGACTTGATCTTACCCTAGGCAGAATTTTCTTACAACAATTCTTTCAACATAAGTACTGGTAGATCACCATTCCAGATTGTGTATGGAGGTAGCCCCAGAATAGCTCCAGAATTGAGGAAGATGGACCAAAAAAAGAAATAAAGTGTCGAAGCCAAAGATTTTGTAGAAAACATCAAGGATATACATGAGAAGGTAAGAGAACATATTAACAAGATGAATATGCAGTATAAGGCTAAGGAAGATCAGAAGAGGAGGTATAAGGAGTTTTAGATTGGTGATGAAGTGATGGTCCACTTGAGGAAAGAAAGGTTTATAGTGGGAACTTATAACAAATTGAAGATGAAGAAGTTTGGTCCCTATAAAATTTTGAAGATGCATGATTCGGGGAATGCATATGAGGTAGAGTTGCCGGATGGATTCAACATTTCCCTTGTGTTCAAAATTTCAGATTTGACAGAGTATCATGAAGGTGGCACAGAGGAAGTACCAACGATGGAACAGTGTGGGATTCCAACACCTACTTCAGAAAAGGAGGAGATTGAAGAAATCCTGGATAGTCGTGTGGGAAGGAGTACCCAGAACAGGTAGTATGAAGAATATCTGGTGAAATGAAAAGGAAGGCCTGTTGAAGATTCATCCTAGTTGTCTAAGGCAAAGGTTGACCATTTGGGTTTTCCTCCACCATCTGAGATGTGACAGGATCACTTCTCAAATTACCCTGGGTGTCTGATGCAGGAGCATCCAGTGGTGTAAGGGCAATCTTGCATCACCCAAAAATAGTTAAATTTTAATTTTTCCAGTTTTAGATGTTTTTACATTTTTGGATACCCTTTTCATCATAATGAAATTCCCAATTTATGGTTTTTATTTTCTATTCCTAGGTGGAAAGATATTGCAATTTTAGTTTCCCAGATTTGCACTTGAAAATATTTCGAGTTAGATTTGAGGTGCTTAGAGCTCCCATATCGGCCCCAAAACTTGCCAAAATTGGCATAGAAAATTTCAAGTGCGTATTTTACTTCGTTACCTTTCCAACGGTTCAAAAATTTCGCGAATCGGAGTCCCGGATCAAAAGTTATGGCCCCGGGAAGTTGGCGCACTTTCTAGAAGATACAATTGCAAATGCTCTTTTGAAATTTGAACTTCATGTTGTAAATTTTCAGTGCCAAACAGCCTAAACTCAAATTTGAAATTTTGTTTTGGCTCCAAACTAAAGAGGAGCTCTATTTATGGGCAGGTTTCTAATTTTTGGGCAACTTTTTGGGGGACAAGCTCGCATATTGTGAAAGGGTTATTCTGTAGCTTTCTGTAACTTGCATGTGTTGTAGAACTTGGGGATTGAGATCCTCTGCATGTAAGAAGCTCCATTTTCTGAATAATAAAATTATTCTCTTGTTTATTGGTTATTTTCTGTGTCTTGGGTTGTGCCCTCATCAGAAACAATGAAATGTTGAAAGGAGAAGTGGGAAAATTAATATTTATGGGTGCATATTTGCATACTGAATTTAATAGAAACTGTATTGTTGAAGGTACAAAAGATAATAAACAGGAAGAAAATTATCTTTAATGTGCAAAGCTTAAGAGGATGGAAAGCATTGAATAAACAGGGGAAATATAATGTGGCAATAAAACATAGAGTATATAGGCACAAAAAATGGAAAACATAACACAGGTGCATAATTTAAAACTAATCAGTCAAATACAACACAATATTCTTGAAAATGTTTCTAAAATAGTTGAATATATATTTTAATAGACTAGAATGATCAAAACATGCCACTGACTTGTACAAGTTTTTCCCTCTGCTTATTGTTCTCTGGTATCTCTATGCATCTTTGACATTATACCTATTTTACACAGGTTATTGCTTGTTATGTTTTTGTAAAATTTAACTTAAAATATTTGAAAAGAGGATGGTATATGATCTGGAGCCAATACGAGAATAAATATTTCAGAGCCTTTTTCATAATCTAGAACATGAAGTGGGGACATAAGCATTTGGTAGGGGCTAGAGATGTTCCAAACGCGCCTCTTCGCTATGACATCGAGCAGTGTATTTGTTGTTGCTTAGTCTGGAGTATCTCTCAAATGAGAATGTTGGATCAACGCAAAGTCTTTCAATTGATTTAACACTAGAGATAACTATAAAAGTCAACCCCTACCTTTCTTTGTTGCCTATGTTTATCGTTGTTATGTCTAATGTTAAGCCTTGTGCTTTATGTATTATGATTTCCCATGCCATGGTGTGTGGAATTTGTGTTCGACTACCTCAGGTTATAGCTAGGATGGGGATGTCTCTTGGGTTTTGTGGGTCTCATGGTGGGCCAATGTAATTTTGGAAGCAGACAACAACATAGTTAGGCGTATCTGGCGGTTTGCAACGTGCATTATACACAATAGTTGTAACAAGACCAAGGGATCCATTGACTAGGCCAGCTTGAATCCACAAATTTGTTGTTAGCATCACCTATTCACCAACAGAAAGCATCAATTATGAGAGAAGCTAGTCATCATATCCATAATTAGATGTATGTTGATGTGCTACTCGAGTAGTGCTAATGGCTATGGGAAAATTTAATTGTTTGATCATTTTTTTATTGTGGAATGTGACTAAGTCATTTGTGGCAAACAAATGTGTTGCAATATCAAATTGTTCTCTTTATGTGGTTGAGATCATTTTTTTTTTTTTTTTCATAAGCTCTTCCTAGTCATCATGGAGAGCCTCACCATTTCTTATATGGAGAAGGATTGCTCAAAACTTTTGTTGGGCAAGACTATCTCCTTGTTGGCAGAAAATAGTGTCCAATGTTATTGAGACTATGAAAATATGCCATAAGGCTACACCCGATGAGTGTGAAACATAAATAGGAGTATACATGACTGGAAACAACTGGGCAATATCACCAACAAGGATGATAGAAACATCACCGAATAGTTCCCTTTGGTTATCGGGGAATGCTTGGCACAACCGACTATCTATTTTGAGCAGCAACTTTGGGCCTAGAAAATTCATTTCATCTATCAAAATGTATTGAATATATTTAAAATTTTCTTGGAATATTGGCAATGGCTAGCCTTGCAAAGGATTCATATCCTTTATGGGAATGCAGAGGGATGTATGGATTGT
Source organism: Sequoia sempervirens (assembly GCA_007258455.2). Classification (NCBI taxonomy): domain Eukaryota; kingdom Viridiplantae; phylum Streptophyta; class Pinopsida; order Cupressales; family Cupressaceae; genus Sequoia; species Sequoia sempervirens. The sequence continues at coordinate 151,774 of VDFB02259761.1, read as the reverse complement.
GGAAGTGCATATGTTGTAGGAAGCAACACCTATAGGGGCCAATGTGAGCAACGAGCTATTACATCCAGTAGTAGAGGCATTTATTTGGTTGTCTTATACAATTTATTAAAAAGGATTTTCTAGTGCCAACTATTCCTTGAATGGTCATATGGAGAGGGCCTTTGGGGGAAGATTGCATGTGATTGGATTGGATGATTTGAAGAGCTAGTTGTTGTTTTGATGAAAGCTGGTGGGCAGATGTATTTATAGGCAAGAATTGTATCGTATCTTTCTCACACTGTGCCTTGGACGATGGGATGAACTACAAAGTAATATTATGAAGTTATTTAGGAACATGGTTTGTATTCCATGAATGGTTCATATCAAAGTCTCGCCTACCCAACAACTGGAGCTAATTTATACTAAAGTTAGTAGTAGCACCAAGCCAAGAGAAAACTTCCCATTCATATTCATCCATAGAAGGTTTATGGTTCAAATCATCACTATCACTACCATGTTGTTATTCAATCATGGATGCAGCTGTAATTCTATTAACATGTCAAGGATGATAACCAGCTATTTTAAGAATTTTCCAATTTTCTATTATGTCTTGTTTGGAAAGACCTATATTTATTTGTATGTTTCAAAATGGTTTGTATAACATAATTTCAGCCCAACAAAATGTCTCAAATATTTTTGTATCTTCAAGGGGAACAGTCTTGAACAATGGGTACACGAGGATAATTGTAGGTTGGTGTCTCGATTTCCATTTGTCCTTTTTGCGCTACTCTAAATGTGTATATAAGAAGACCGAGTCAATTAGGGATACAACACCTAGATCTTGAGGCATTTTCATATAGAAATGAATATAATTTGTTGGCAGGCCTTCATCAACATCATATTTATTTATACGAAACCATGCCTTTTTGGTGCAGGTGCACCAAGTTCTAGTCATTAAGTTAGAAAGGTTCAAGTTTGAGTTTTGTGAAATTGGATCATTTCAATGTAATAAGGCCATTCCAAGGCCATTTTAGTGTTGTTGGGGATCATTTTTGAGTCATTTGTGTGTTTAGAGAGTTTATAGTGCAATAAAGTGTCAAAATGAAAAGTTATCAAATTTGTAAGTTGCAAAATTGCAACAAATTTGAATGACAATGGTTAGATTTTTGAAAATTTGTTTCTTTAGTGGTTGAAGTTAGTTGGGACAAGGTAGTTGGGTGTATTTTTATTTAAAAATTCCTCACCTAGTTCGAGTTTTGGGTTGGATATGATGTACTTAGAAGAAGATCAATAAAATTCATTGTTTCCTTGAAATTTTTTGTACTTTTCCAAAAATTCTGATGTTCTTTTGAACTATACGATTTCGTACAGGGTGATTGTGATATCTTTTGGATGGAATCTAGTGGGAAACAGACCTAATATCATCTTTGACTTGGTTTGAAGCAATTTCATTTGTTTTTGTGCATTTGAGAAGCAATTTTCTGAGGGTAAGTCTGTATACCCTATTTTAAGGGTTTTGAGTGCTTTAAAATGTCATTTTAAGCCTTCCACCCACTATATGCTTCTGTAACTTAGTTCAAAGGCTTAGTTAGGGTCATAATTTTTTTTTTGTAAAGTTCCATGTGCAGGGGAGGTCTGGATCATGGTTTTTGATGATGCCCTAGATGGCATTTTGTGTGTTTTTAAATGAAAAGGAGAGGTTAGAGAGGGGGAAAGTGAGAAATACCTGAGGAAAGTCACTTTTTATGTCTTTTTAAGTTTTTTTATACTTTTTTGGAGGTTTTGAATGCATTGGTTTGGTCTGGTGAGGTCTGCAAGTGGGTTTTTCAATAAACCCTCATATGAATAGCTTAAAACAAGGGTTTCTTGAATGGGTGTTAGGGAAGGTGTGTCTACAAAAAAATGGTGGAATTGGTGGTTTTGGAGGCTGGTGAGTGTTACACCATTCATTTTTTGGGTTTTTGAGGCATTTCTAAGGTGATTTCTTTGGAAATTAGGCCTATTTGGCCATGTTGAGAAGCATAGTTTTCTTGTTTTGTGAAGGTTAGTCCAAAAGAGTCATATGTGGGTTTGATGTATGTTGAAGAAGGATTAAATGGGTGCTTAAAATGGTGGCTTTTTGCAAAGGCTGTTAGGATTCTGAGAGTTAAGTTGGAGAAAAGAGGTTTGTAGACCTACAAGAGTGACTAGGTGGAAACTTGAAAGTGAGCCTATATTGAGTTTTGAGGGAAGGAAGGAGGTTGAAATCATTTTGTATTGTGTAAGTGGATTTTTTTCCACCCTAGTTGCTATCAAATGGTATCAGAGCACAGTTAGTAGATCTTTGGAAGTGATAGGTTGACGTTTTCAAGGAAGAAGGTTGAAAGATTGAGTAAGGAAAAGAAGAGAATTGGGGGAGTCAAGATGCCTCCTAAAGGAAGCACAATTTCTATGAAGATTGATCAACAAGCTAGAAAATTAGAAGCTTTGAAAAAGGAGATGGTTGCATTGAAGTCTAAAGCTAGGGTTGATATGGATGAGAGTGATTCTAAAGAGGAAGAAACTTCTAGTGAAGAGGAAGAGTTGGATCTAGAGGATGTGAGGATATTGAAGCTTTTGAAGGCTGTGAAAGGTGATGGACATAGTAAAATGGATTTTCCTATGTATGGAGGTAAACTAGATGGTGAAGAGCTCTTGGATTGGATAGGGGCTGTGGAGAATTACTTTGAAAGTGAAGTAGATGAAGAACATAAGGTGAAGAAGGCTAAGACCAAGTTAAAAGGACATGCTTTGCTGTGGTGGAACTTTGTGTAAGATGGAAGGCAGAAAAAGGGGAAGACCAAGATCACTTCTTGGGAGAGAATGAAGGAAAAACTCAAAGGTAAGTTCCTTCCTAATGATTACAATGTTCAATTGCTTAAAAAACTTCAAAATCTTAGGCAAAAGGACTTAGATGTGCAAGCATACACTGAGGAGTTCTATAGGTTAAGTATAAGGACAAAGCATGAGGAAGATGAGGAATAAAGAGTGGCAAGGTATCTTAATGGTCTAAGGTATAATATACAAGATGAAATAAGTTTGATGACACCCAAAACAGTGGAAGCATGTTTTCAAATGGCTATAAGGGAAAAGGAAAAGGTGGAGATGAGACAAGAGAAGACTGCAAGAGGAAGAGGCAATACTTCTAGAGGGAGAGGAACCTTCTCCACACCAAAATAGTCCAATCAAGAACAAGAAGATACTGATAAAGGTAAAGAACTAGTGGTTGAATCTAGAGGTGGATGGAGAGGTGGAAGAACAAGTTTTAGGGGCAAGTATTCAGATCAAGGAAGAGGTTCTAATATTTTTTTCATGGAAGTTTTATAACTATGGTGAGTTTGGCCATCCATTCTACAAATGCCCTGAGAAATTTGGTGCTACATCAAGTGGAATAAAAAGGAAAGGTGAAAGAAGAGCACAATTTGTTTAAGAAGAGGAATGTGAAAGTTCAAACTACAATAATTGTGTTCTTGAAGTTGGTGAAGCTTTGATGCTACAAAGACAACTCTTGAAGGCCTCCAAAGAGAAGGAACCATTGCAAAGGATAAATATTTTCAAGACCACCTACAAGAGCAAAGGTAAAGTATGCAAGTTAGTAATAGATTTAGGCTCCACTAATAATATAGTATCAAGAGAGATGTTGGATAAATTAAGTTTGGTGAAAGTTCCTCATGAAACACCCTACAAGGTGTCATGGCTAAATGATGACCAATCACTTATAGTCAATGAACAGGCTTTAGTTGAATTTCAGATTGGAGGTTACAAAGATAGGGTACTTTGTGATGTTCTACCAATGCAATGTTGCCATTTGTTGCTTGGTAGGCCATGGAAATTTGACAAACATGTTGTGTATGATGGAAGGGCCAATACATATCAGATTGAACATAATGGGAACTCATTTACCTTGATCCCATTTCAAGAGGAAGTCAAGGAGCAGACAAAGGCAACAAAGGTAATAATGATGGGTAAAAAAGAGTATGTGAAGATGGGGAAAGTCAAGAATGATCAGTTGGAAGCCATGAAAAAGGTTGTAAACACTAGGATAGAGGTATTGTAGGTTGGTGAATATTTGGAAAGGAGAGATAATGAAAAGAAGATGTTAGAGATTGACTTAGAGAAGGCCACAGGTGGTTTTCTTGTAAAGAATCCAAACAAATTGGAGAAGTGTGATAGTATCATGGTTGGGAAAATGCTTTGTCCACTTGTTGGAAGAAAGGTTGTTGGGAAGGTGTATTCCATCAATACAGTAGTTAATAACTCTGATAAAATAGAAGTCTTTGGGTATGAGAGCATGAGAAGAGATGCAAAGACAAAGAGTGAAGTGAATCAAGGTACTTGGCCAAAGCATTTGAATGAGTTCAAGCATGCAACGATGATGAAGGACAAAGTTCAAGAAATAAGAGGTAAGTGTTTGTTTGCAGGTATGACATCAATTTCAGTTAAGAATAATGGTGGGAAGCTTGAGGCGGGTCTGTTTGCAAAGAAGAGACAATGGCAAGGTGGACACAAGTTCAACAATGAAAGAACCGGGTATATGGTCCCATGGAGGATATTTCCAAGTCAAGAATAATTTGTAGCACAAAGAGATGTTGTGAAAGAGATAGGTTTAAAGCAGTTTATTCCTCATGGGACATGAGGTTTATTTTAGTGGGGGTGTATGGTGTAGGGGCACCAAGTTCTAGCCATTAAGTTAGAAAGGTTCAAGTTTGAGTTTTGTAAAATTGGGTCATTTCAATGTAATAAGGCCATTCCAAGGCCATTTTAGTTTTGTAGGGGATCATTTTTTATTCATTTGTGTGTTTAGAGAGTTTATAGTGCAATAAAGTGTCAAAATGAAAAGTTGTCAAATTTGTAAGTTGTAAAATTGCAACAAATTTGAATGACAACTGTTAGATTTTTGAAAAGTTGTTTCTTTGGTGGTTGAAGTCAGTTGGGAAAAGGTAGTTGGGTGTCTTTGTGTTTAAAAATGCCTCACCTGGTTCAAGTTTGGGGTTGGAAATGCTATAATTAGAAGAAGATCAATAAAATTCATTGTTTCCTTAAATTTTTTTGTATTTTTCCAGAAATTATGATGTTCTTTTGAACTGTATAGTTTCGTACAAGGTGATTGTGCTCTCTTTTGGATGGAATTTGGTGGGAAGTAGACCTAAAATCATCTTTGACTTGTTTTGAAGCAATTTCATATGTTTTTATGCATTTGAGAAGCAATTTGTTGAGGGTCAGTCTGTTACCTTGTTTTAAGGGTTTTTAGTGCTTTAAAATGTCATTTTAAGTCTTCCACCCATTGTATTCTTCTGTAACTTGGTGGAAAGGCTTAGTTAGGGTCATAAAACATGTGTGTAAAGTTTCATGTGTAGAGGATGTCTGGATCATGGTTTTTGATGATGCCCTCGATGGCATTTTGTGTGTTTTTGAATGAAAAGGAGAGGTTAGAGAGGGGAAAAGTGAGAAATATTTGAGGTCAGTCACTTTTTATGTCTTCTTAAGTTTGTGTAGACTTTTTTTGAGGTTTTGAATGCATTGGGTTGGTCTAGTAAGGTCTACAAGTGGGTTTTACAATAAACCCTCATATGAATAGCCTAAAACAAGGGTTTCTTGAATAGGTGTTAGGGAAGGTGTGTCTTTGCAAAAAAATGGTGGAATTGGTGGTTTTGGAGGCTGGTGAGAGCTGACCCATTGAGTTTTTTGGTTTTTGAGGCATTTCTAAAGTGGTTGCTTTGGAAATTAGGCCTATTTGGCCATGTTGAGCAGTGTAGTTTACTTGTTTTGTGAAGGTTAGTCCAAAAGAGTCCTATGTGGGGTTGATGTATGCTGAAGAAGGATTAAATGGGTGCTTAAAATGGTGGCTTGTTGCAGAGGTTGTTAAGGGATTCTGAGAGTTAAGTTGGAGAAAAGAGGTCTACAAACCTACAAGAGTGAATAGGTGGAAAGTTGAAAGTGAGCCTATATTGAGTTTTGAGGGAAGGAAGGAAGTTGAAATCCTTTCATATTGTGTAAGTGGATTATTTTACACCCTGGTTGCTATCACTTTTTTCCACCATTCACGTGAACATATTGTCGAATTGAAGTGACAAGGGGAAATTTCTATAACATATGGCATGTCTCCTGTGTAGAGATGCCACGCTCCACAAGAATGTTCATCATGAATTTTTGATATGCAAGAAGTGCTCTATCATCAACTATATTTTTATTTTCAAGTCTTTTCAACATATCAAGGTAATTTTCTGATTTCTTCTCAAATTTAGCTGCATATTTAGAGATATAATTTAATACAATCTACCTAGAAACAACTGGTTGGCTGTCAACATTGGCACGCTAGATTGCAAGCATGGGTGGGCTATGAATATTTAGGTGATCATCATTTCTTGCTAGCTTGTATGATTTATTAGACTTAGCATCAAATGTCAATGTAAAGGTAAGTTGTTGCTGCCAAGGTGCTTTATTCTGACATTGGAATTGCTCTCCTTTTTGCCTTAAACAAGTATATTTAGAGCATTTTGTGTGCATTTGAACTGTATTTAGAAACTCTTCATAATCTATGATTGGATCACTAGAAATAATATGGCTCGTGGAAAGTAAGCACAAATTTTATTCAGAACAAAGATACATTCTGAGCAATCTTTGTGTAGGGCAACATGGATTCCAAGTTAAAACATATTTATCAAAAAACTCCCTTGCCATGGTAACACCATGGTGATTGACCAATCAAGAGTGTCCATGTTCGGGGCTTTTGGAAGCCATAAAAAACCATACACATGTGCAGAGCCATGATGCTACCATTCATATCTATACCAATAATATTTTGCGTGCAAAAGATTTTCAATCACCTCTTCATGGAAAATTGAGAATCTATAATGCAGATATAAAGATGTTATATGTGGATCTTGAATAACACTATCTATCAACATATTTTTTGAAGGCTCCATTGCCAAACAGGCCACAAAAGAGAATTTTTTTTTTAGATCAAGCCATTTTGTGTCTGCATAGCTCAAAATGAAAAAAGGGTAGGTATCCAAAGTTGTTCAATCATTGCAACTAGTTGGGCTCGACAAGAGTTCCAGAGAGAGCGAGTCCTGTGCAATGATGCACCAAAACACATTAGCTTTTCTACTATCTATCCATCAAGAGTAGCTTGAAGTCATTCATGCAATGCAAACAAAAACTTTGGGATTTTGTCTTCCAAATCTGCTTTGAAGAAGACAAAAATAGTTTGTTGACTGTGATGTCTCATTATCAAGTTGTAGAGGAAATACCTAAACCTAACATGTTTTCCAAATATATGGTCAAAATATCTCATTAAGTGGAGGGCATATTCATGCAAGTGAATTTGAACATTCCTCGATTGAAGGGGAAGTGTTGCTCTAGTGGGGAACAATGTTGGGAAAGCCATTGTAAATAAACCTTCAGTGTTGTATTCATTAATAGGAGAAGAGCTAATTTTAGGCCAACACAAGATATTCTGCTCCTTTTTTTTAATTTGTAATACCTATTTGATTGTTTGGAGTTCTCGTGTAGCATTTGCAAAGAAAGGGATAAATGATGAAAATGTTGAATAGCCATTTTCATGTTGATTAGCATTTGTTGAGCTAGTTGATGGCACCAAGTCTTTATTGGAAACTTTCTCTATTGTATGCAAGAAATTGGAGAAATCAACATCAACATCAAGTAACATATTAAGATCCTCAACATCAATCTCAAACATCATTGTAGTATTTATCATATTGAATTTTATATTTCAATGCATCCATGACATGATGTTTATTAACATAGCAGTCGTAATTTCCACCTTCAATGGTGACTCGTCGTACGATCACAACCTCAAGGTATTGCAATCGGCGTGACAAAAGTTTTGCAATGCTTGAGATATCTTGAGGAAAGCTTATTGTGTGACCACTATATTTAAACTACCCTCCTCTAGCATGAGACACTTGTAAAATTGAAGCCACCCTAGAAATAAGCATTTCTTCAACCTGTGTTAGCTTTTTTAGCAAGAATGGTTGTGGGCCTGGGTCCATGCCATTTGCAGAGTTGAAGCAGTGGGATCCTTTTTCAAAATAATATCTAGCACACGTGGTTATTGAAATGGATACATGAGTGCACATCCCAATGTAGCTTTCTTTGCATATTTGATAAACTGCAAGGTTCGACAATGCATCTATGCAGTACCAGAACTGTTTCACCGAAGAAAGGTAGAAATCATTGAAAATTTCTTTGAGGTGTTGTTGGTGTGCTGGTGCAGCAGGGGGATTGATCTGAAATTATACATTGAACATATCTTGTGACACCGATATCAGTATGTTTCTATCCAAACTACCATCCACAATTTGGCAGCCTAGGTGAAGAAGACAAGCTGGGGTAAAAGGAGTGGCATCTACCATTGCCAATGAGGGATGCAAGGGAAGATTTTCAGTAGAAATACCTGCAAGTGTGCTTGCTATAATTAACCTTTGCAAGTATTTTGTATAGTGCTTTGAACAAAAATTTTCTCTCTATGTTGTCTATAGTACAAATGGTTTTGTTGCTATTTTTTAGCCCTTTTAATTCAGCAATTGATTGGACTGTTGAACTTGAATGTATTGGCACAACCTAGGAATATACATGCAAGCTCAACCATAATAGCATATATGAATATACATGTATAACCATAGATATATTTAAATTAGTAATTACACATAAAAATATAACAAAATATATGTGTATCCATGTGTATATAAATGTATATCTATGGATGATCACAAAAGGAATATCATGGTTTGAACATTGGAATATATAAATATATATATATATATATATATATATATATATATATAAGTATTCTATAGAATTATATGTTAACCATTTCCACTATTTCACTATTGTTATATCCCATGTTTAGAACAATATAATATTGGATGCACACAACCAGTCCAAAGTTGTGCAGCTATGTTGCACTTTCCATTTTTCATGTTCCTAAATACCCTAAGTTTTCCTTACCCATCAAATTATCTTTGGCCTATTTATTCAGAGTTTCCCCCTAGGATTTTCGTTAGCCTAGGCATGCAATTCATTCCTCATCACCTACAATGAATATGTCTAGAAGGTTGGTGACGAGTTTCCTAGGTCTGTTCACAATGACGATCCATGGAGGTGGAGTATGTTGTCCATGTGGGATGGTAGTGTTGGAGGGTTGGGCTTCCTAGATAGGTGGAAGCCAAGTGAAAAATGCTTGCTTACATTGTTGCATGATGGCTATGAACACAATAGGAGGAAATATACTTTTTATACAATTTCTCTATTTGTCTATAATATTTAGTAGAAAAGAATGTAGCTTGAATTTTGAATTGAAAAGGCAGTTGTTATATACACTGCTTGTCTTGTATCAATACCTGTCAATAGGAGCAGTCTCATATATATATATATATATATATATATATGCAAAGGGTTGGTATGAAAGCATAAAGATATTCAAAATAAAATTGGTTTAGTGGTTGTACAAATATGTTCAGTTTTGTGTCTTCTGTGGATGGGACATGTTATATGATTTTTGTGAATAGTGCATTTTTTTGAATGTTATAGTACATAAACATACACATACAATTTCCCCTACATATGTATTTTTTTTAAATGCACATTAAGATAGGATCAACTTCATATATATATGCAAAGGGTTAGTATGAAAACATAAAGGTATTGAAGATAAAATTAGTGTAGTAGTTGTGAAGGTATGTTCAATTTTGTATTTTGTATGAATAGAACATGTTATATGTTCTTTGTAAAAAAAATGTGTTTACAGATTATCATAGTTCACCTCTTCTATTCTCCATATTTTAAAGTTCTATTTAATGTGGGTTTTTAATCATTTGTCATTTTCCTATGATTCTTAAGTGTTTTTTCTAATAATTGTTTTACAATTTCCCAAATTGTCTATAATATTTAGTACCAAATAATGTAGCTTGAATCAGGTGCAACATTGAAGTTATCTATTTGGTTTTCATCCTTCTCAACTTCACATATACATATACACATACACATACACATACATATACATATATATATATATATATACATATACATATATATATACATATACATATATATATATATATATATATACATATACATACACATACACATACACATACACATACACATACACATACACATACATATACATACACATACACATACATATACATATACATATACATATACATATACATACACATATACATATACACATATACATATACACATATACATATACATATACATATATAAAAAAGGATGTTTTTATGTGCTGGAAAATATCAATGAGTATCTACTTCCACATCTATATGCTTTACTAGGGTCAAACATGTGTGTGTACACCTTAAAGCCAAGAAAATTGGAAACATAAATAGGAAAGGGTATCTAGTGTGTGTTTCTATATTTGAGAATATTTAAAATAAAGAAACTGAAAGGAAATGTTTAGGTTGAATACAAAAGAGGAAGGGAACAATAACAACAAATTCACAATAGGCATAACAAAAAGGAAATATATACTTATGGAATCAAGATATGAAGGCTGGTGGTTCTCACCCTTAGAGCCGGATTTTGCAGTGGAACCCATGGGGGATGTCAACAAATCAATCTTGGGGGGCTCTGGAGACCCATTCACAAAGCCCGATTCCATAGACATAGTTTTGGGAGCTTTTGTAGGAAGAAAATATTGGAATTTGAGTTGACTAATTAAGAGCTCTATTTCATAATAAAAATAAAAGATTAATGTATTGCAACGTCCAATGGCAACTGGTAGACAACTTAGAAATATCGATAATTTGTCAACCATTTTACTAGTTTGATTAAATGAAAATGGGTATAACCATTACACTTTTAATAGTGTCCAAACAGTAGGAGATACAAGAACAAGAATAAAATGCACTTTTAATACTGTCCAAATAGTAGGAGATACAACAACAAGAATTAAAATTCACTTTTAATACTGTCTAACTAGTAGGAGATACAACAACACGAATAAAAATGATAAATGCAAATGTATATATCCCTATATGAATCTGTTTATCTTTGAGGTTGCTTATATATGTATGCATGTAGTTTTTACTATATTTCTACATATACCTATATGCAATTATTTGTATATGTTGTTAGTTGGTCCCTTCATCCTTTCTTATCCAAACAATAAGATATACAACAATAAGAATAGAAATGATTAAGTACATGTATGCATTGAATTTCCTCTTTGTCTGCACATTTAAAAAACACACATATAACCAGATATATATATATCCATATGTACACATGTATATATCTATTTATATGTACACTACTATATCTAAATAGATGTGTATACTATATTTATTCTTGACTATGTACTCATTGACATACCAAGAAAGAACCTCCGTAAAAGTGGGAATAATGTCAAAGCTACACAACATCAACAAGGAACAATAAGCAGAGGGAGAAAGTTCTACAAGTCAACAACATGTTTTAAACATTGCAACTTATTAAAATATATATGCAATAGGAGGGCTCTTCGCCACTTTCAAACACAAAAGCAGCATGGTAAATGGTTGCTTGCAGTGCTAGACAATGGCAATCAAGATGGCGGACCAAGAAAATGCAATATTCAATGTTTGCAATCTCAAAAAATTACATTGTTGCTCGCTCGAACTATAGTTTTGTGCACTATTTTTGGTGTTTTTCAATGTATTCAGTTTCGATAGGCACATTCATTGACCTTTGTAAAAATGGGCATAATGTCAAAGATACACAACAACAAGAAGGAACAATAAGCAAAGGGAAAAAGTTTTGCAAGTCAGCAACATGTTTTAAACATTGCAGCTTATTAAAATATATATGCAACAGGGGGGCTCTTGGCCACCTTCGAACATAAAAGCAGAATGGTAAATGGTTGCTTGCGGTGCTGGACAATGACAATCAAGATGGTGGGACCAAGCAAATGCAATATTAAATGTTTGCACCCTCAAAAAATACATTGTTGCTTGCTTGAACTATAGTTTTGTGTTTTTGGCATTTTTCAATGTATTCAATTTCAATAGGCACATTCATTGCCAAAGTGCAATCAATTTTATAGCTTTGTTATGAGCATGCTACACATACTGCACCATTAAATGCTCTGTTATTAACAACATCTCAATGCTACACCATTGAATGCAATGGTTGTATTGTAGCAATTCATTTAGAAGCTAAATAAAACTTACATATGTTATTTTTAACTCTTTTTCAATCAAAGTCTACATAAATACAAATAAAGATAGCATACACAACTATTTAGATATACATGTGTATATATAAATTGATGTTGCATTGTCAAACGAGCCATAGTGGTCTTGGTCTATATATATGGATATATATTTCTGCCTATATGTATATTTTTAAATATGAAACGATGAATTCAATACATATATATATGTGTACATGTATCTATCTATGTTTCGAGGAATTCAATACAATTTCCCTTTTTGTCAATAATATTTAGTAGCAAATAAGTGTTATTCTAACACCTCTTATACAATTTCTCTATTTTTCTTCAATATTTATTACCAAAGAACATAGCTCAAATCTTTTATCAATATGTTTCATGATATTTTTTTTTCTCATCTGCTTGAATCTTCCTGCAACAAACTGCCCGGGTCTATTTATGAAAGCGGTGGAGCTTGCTAATTATGTGGGATGGCACTTTCTATGTTTCACGACATTCTTTTTTCCTCATATGTTTGAAGTTCCCTATAACAAATTGTTCTTCATGATATTCTTTTTTTCAGTTCCCCATAACAAACTGTTCATTATTGTAGTTTTCCTCTTCTATTCTCCATATTTTAAAGTTCTATTTAATGTGGGTTTTTGAACATCTGTCATTTTCTTGTGATTCTTAAGTATTTTACTAATAGTTCTTTTCCAATTTCCCTTTTTGTCTTGTATCAATATTTTTCATGATAGTCTTTTTTTCTCAACTATATGAAGTTCCCCATAACAAACTATTCTTCATGATATATTTTTTTTAGTTCCCCATAGCAAATTGTTCATTATCGTAGTTTTCCTCTTTTATTCTCCATATTTTAAAGTTCTATTTAATGTGGGTTTTTGAACATCTATCATTTTCCTGTGATTGTTAAGTGCTTTTATAATAGCTCTTTTCTAGTTTCCCTTGACCAAAAAACTTTATATGTGGACATGTATGTATGTGAAATTACTTACAAAGAACATTCAAAGTGAAGAACCCAGTTCGATTGAAATGCATGTATAGATTTAGGTTTGGAGCATATTCGTGCTTACCTAAAATTCTATCACTATCTAGAGAAGGTGTAACAACAATTTCTTCAATTGAGTTGGGTTCTTCATTTGAACTGGGTTCAATATTTAAAGAAATGTGAGCAGCAACAGAGGTTTTTGTGAGTATTTCCTTTACGAAACTGGATAAAAATAATATCATAAAACATATTGATACAACACAAGGAATCTATGTAACAATTGGCTTGTCAATTCAAAATTCAAGCTACATTATTTACCACTAAATATTATAGACAAAATAGGGAAATCATAAAAGAACTATTAGAAAAACACTTAAGAATCATAGGTAAATGAAAGATGATCGAAAACCTACACTAAACATATTGATACAAGACCAGCAGTCTATTGCAACAAACCCACATTAAATAGAACTCTTAAAGCCAATGGGTAGCAACAACCTGTAATGTGGGTTTTCAAACATTTGTCATTTTCCTGTGATTCTTAAGTGTTTTTCTAATAGCTCTTTTCCAATTTCCCTTTTTGTCTTGTATCAATTTATGTTTCATGATATTATTTTTTTCTCAACTGTTTGAAGTTCCCCATAACAAATTGTTCTTCATGATATTCTTTTTTTCAGTTCTCCATAGCAAACTATTCATTATCGTAGTTTGCCTCTTCTATTCTCCATATTTTAAAGTTCTATTTAATGTGGGTTTTCGAACATCTATCATTTTCTTGTGATTGTTAAGTGTTTTTCTAATAGCTCTTTTCCAATTTCCCTTGACCAAAAATTTTTATGTGGAAATGTATGTATGTGAGATTACTTACAAAGAACATTCAAAGTGAAGAACCCAGTTCAAGTGAAATGCATGTATAGATTTGGGTTTGGAGCATATTCATGCTTACCTAAAATTCTATCACTAGCTAGAGAAGGTGTAACGACAATTTCTTCAGTTGAACCGGGTTCTTCATTTGAACTGGGTTCAACAAAAGAAATGTGAGCAACAATAGAGGTTTTCGTGAGTATTTCCTTTACAAAACTGGATAAAAAGAATATCATAAAACATATTTATACAACATAAGAAATCTATGTAACAGTTGGCTTGTTAATTCAAAATTCAAGTTACATTATTTGCCACTAAATATTATAGACAAAATAGGGAGATTGTTAAAGAACTATTAGAAAAACACTTAAGAATCACAGGTAAATGATAGATGATCAAAAATCCACACTAAACATATTGATACAAGAAAAGTAGTCTATTGTAACAAACCCACATTAAATAGAACTCGTAAAGTCAATGGGTAGCAACAACCTGTAATGTGGGTTTTCGAACATCTATCATTTTCCTGTGATTCTTAAGCGTTTTTCTAATAGCTCTTTTCCAATTTCCCTTTTTATCTTGTATCAATATGTTTCATGATATTCTTTTTTTCTCAACTATTTGAAGTTCCCCATAACAAACTGTTCTTCATGATATTATTTTTTTCAGTTCCCCATATAAAACTATTCATTATCGTAGTTTGCCTCTTTTATTCTCTGAATTTTTAAGTTCTATTTAATGTGGTTTTTCGAACATCTGTCATTTCCCTATGATTGTTAAGATTTTTTCTAATAGCTCTTTTCCAAATTTCCTTGACCAAAAAAGTTTATATGTGGACACGTATGTATGTGGAATTACTTACAAAGAACATTCAAAGTGAAGAACCCAATTCAAATGAAGAACCCAGTTCAATTGAAATGCATGTATAGATTTGGGTTTGGAGCATATTCGTGCTTTCCTAAAATTATATCACTATCTAGAGAAGGTGTAACAACAATTTCTTCAGTTGAACTGGGTTCAACAAAAGAAATGTGAGTAGCAACAGAGGTTTTTGTGAGTATTTCCTTTGTGAAACTAGATAAAAAGAATATCGTAAAACATATTGATATGACACAAGCAATCTATGTAATAGTTGGCTTGTCAATTCAAAATTCAAGCTACATTATTTGCCACTAAATATTATAGAAAAAATAGGGAAATTGTAAAGGAACTATTAGAAAAACACTTAAAAATCCGCAATTAAATGACAGATGGTCAAAGAAACCCACACACTAAACATGTGGTGAGACAAATGATCCTATGAGTAACAAAACACATTAAATAGAACTCATAAAACTAATTAGGTGTGACAAGCCAATTACTGATGGCTGCCATGCCATGGAAGCAATTGAGAATTTGAGCTACATTGCTTGGCACTAAATGTATAGACAAATCTGAGAATTATAAAATAGCTATTTGAGAAGAGCACTTGGTACTGATAATTTTATCTCAATATATTTATGCTTTCATAATAACCCTCACACATATATATATATATATAGCTACAATCTATCTATCTTAAAATCTACGGTTGCTCTATTAGTAGGGTATAATGAAGAAAAGGGTACAAGATAGCAACTAAGGCAATAAAATGAGAAGTGATAAAATACCAAATTTAGCTTCATATTTTTTTATGAAAGAAAGAGGATTTAACTACAATTTCTCCTATGGTAATGGGTATAATGCCAAAGATGCATAGACATAACTACAAACAATAAACGAAGGGTGAAAAAATTACTAATCCTAACCATATTTTTTGATGAAAGAAAGAAGATTTAACTACAATTTCTCCATCCATACATAGCCATAATCTCTTTGAAGTCTCCAAAATGGGTATAACGCCAAATATACAAACATATAACAAGAAGACATGAAAAATAAATGAATCATTTATGCAAAATATCCATGTAAAATGAATTACATATTATGGAGAACAATAGTTTTAAAACCCTCCAATCTACTATAAAATGGAGCCAAAGCCAATGATTTTTAGAATACTCTACTATCAAACCAACCACGAAGCCAAAGGTAATAATTTTTAGAATAGTCCACTATCAAACCAACACCACAATGGCTCTTTCGATAATTCAACTTAATCAATATATTTTTTGGCACATTTTAGAGTATACTTTCCTACACTGTAACATTGAATATTGCATTTACTTCCTCCCATGCCATCGTACAACAACGACAGGATGCATTAACCCTCACACAAGCAAACACTTACCATTTTGCTTTTGAGTATCAAGGAGACCAACTCCACCACCACCAACCCACGTAATTAGAAAGCTCCACATCATCATAAAAAACCCTAGGGAATTCATCACCAGCTGGGAAATCTCTCACGTTGACAAATCCTATTCACAGCTGGGCTAACAAAAAATCTCGATGGAAACTTCAAACAAATAGCCTATTGGCTAATTATATCACTTACAATAAAAAATTAGGATATATGTCTTGTATGGATTTTGAGGTGTGACTTTTTCCACCCACTCTTTTCTAAACATGTTTTAATATTAACTTTTTTATATTAGATAATATAAGAAATTTATTCATTAGAAAAACTAAAATTCAAAAATAACAAAAAAGTAATTGTAATTTACAATGTAACCCTTTATTATTTTCTACAATTATAAATTTGTAATATTCCAAACTAATACAAGTTCATTTTTATAATTAGCCAATAGGCTATTTTGTTTGAAGTTTCCACTGGGATTTTTGTCAAACTAGTCATGAATTGGATTTACCGGCGTGGGAGATGTCCCGGCTGGCAGTGACTTGACTGGGTTTTTTTGTGGCGACATGGAGCTTGGTGATTACGTGGGTTGGCAGTGGTGGAGTTGGTGTCCTTGATACACAGAAGCTGAATGGTAAGTGTTTGCTCATGGGAGTGTTAATGCATTATGTCGTTGCTGTACGATGGGGGTGGATAGAGTAAATACGGGCAGATGAAGTAAATGTAGTATTGAGTGTTGCAGTGTGGGAAAGTATACTTTGATTAAGTTAATTATGCAAGAATAGCCATTGTGGTGGTTGGTTTCATGGCGGACTATTAGCAAGAATGCAGTAGTATACAAAACCATGAGTGATTCCACTTGAAATGGAATTAGAGGTTTCAAACTCTACATTCTCACCGCAATGTAAAGTCATTTTACATGGAGTGTATAAATGATTTATTTATTGTTTA